>MJUU01059191.1:14240-29213 GCA_002080025.1 Modiolus philippinarum | reverse complement strand
TGGAGAACGAAAGGTGGAAAGAGATAGAATTGCGTTTTTTGTGGAAGAATAAAGAGCTACCGGTGTTTATTTGTGTATGCTGTAAAAGGTTTATGTTTCGAAGCCAAGTACATCATGATCCTCCACACCCTTGTCAATCAAACACGCAATTTTCTATCCAAGGCTATTCCATAGCCTAGCGTATCGTTTTTATTTCATAAAAACCATTTTCCGATTTATATCATCCACTTATGTTTATAAAGTCCCCTCGTGTTTTCTAGTTTATATATAAACTGCAGAAAAAAATTGCTGATATGAAAATGTAGATACACTTTTATCTATTCTGGTGTTTCCATTGTTAAGTAGTTTTTTCATGTGTTTTAGAATAATGTTAGCATTATAGCGCAGAAATTGGCTAGGGGTCCAGCAGTATGACAGATGCCAAAGGTAGAGCAACTCATTCTTTATCTTTTCGCGGTAAATTCTGGTACTTCTTGGTTTAATGGAGGACACCAAGGACTTAATCAATTTTGTAGTATCAGTGTTGTATTGTCCCATATCTTTTGCATTTTCGATTGAAATAATTTTGTTCCGATCCCCCGAATCGTCAGATTTTTTGTGATGTTACTTGTAAGAGTTTAAAAAAATTTTGTTGACGAAAATGTTGAATTTTGTTTAACTTTTAAAAAGATAAGAGAGAACCAAACTGTCAGTATAAAACGATTTATTCAAGGACAATGGACACATCGGAAACACAAAGACATAACATGAGTACGGCAGAATAGAGAAAAATGTACACACACACATTTACAAATATAAACAACACGGACCCATGCGCGAGATCAGATGCACCGATGGAGTAAGCATTTCCAGCTTCAAGTGATGACTTCAAGTGACGGGTATCACACCTTTGTTTAAGTAGCCTATTTGTGAGCAACCGGGCTCTATCAAGGAAGTCTCTGTATCGACCACATGCAGGCCTTTGAGTAGCGAACGAGTTTGGAGATGTAAACTCCATATGCCGGCACTGTTGGAATGTTGCTACAAAGAAAAGGCAAGTTGACAATTGGAAAAGTGAAGTCATCCCGTTTAACATACAGCTTAGTTTGTGGTTCACCTCTAATGTCAATTTTAAGATGAAGGCCAAGGAATGTGGAATTGAGCTTTTAGCAAGTAATGGCTCAAAATCGCAATGTTTTTTTCGTAAGTAAATATTTTTGTTAAGATAATATTTTTTTCTGATTTTGTCTTATAACAAATAACTAAATACCGAGGTTACTGAATGATCCAACTACCCCAACTTAATTTGCATAGGTTTTAGTGTCAACAATGAACAGCAGTCCCAACATGCAAGCCAAATCTTTATCTGATTATCGGAATTTGAAAACATTTTTAACTATCAACACTATAAAAACAAGTTATAACTGTGTTCGCAGAGCAAAACTCAAAAGTCTCCCAAACGAACTCCCATATCAGATTTCTGGGCATTATTAGACACCCTCTGAAAAAAAATTGAGCAAGGGTTCCCCTTATAATCAACTTTACACATATAGTGGAAATCAAAACATAACATGCATCAGAAAACATATCTTTCTCAAAATTATAGGTTTCTGGCTTGGTTTCCATGGAAACCAAATGCCCAGTTATCCATTACAACTAGTTTTATACCATATTCCAAAAATAAAAAAAAAAACAAAAACAAAAACAAAAACAAAAACAAAAACAGTAATACATAAAGCTGTAATAAAATTTCAATTATGAACAGTAAATATGATTTTCTCAAAATTTCAATTTTTTGGTATGATTTCAATGGCAACGGTTGCTATTTTAAAATTTCTATTGCTTTAGAACTTAATGTTACATCACATACAACCTTTCTATGAAGTTTGACCGAGATAGTGAAAATAGTTTTTGAGACATAGTGAAAACATGTCATTTAGGGTTACAATAGGACGATCCCACCCTTTTTTGATACCTCAAAAGTACCCTAAATGGACCCCTTTAAAATTGTTTTTTGATTGCACATCTAGATATATGGGGCTAATATCTTACAAAGTTTGAAAGCTCTAGATTTAATGGTCTCTGAGCTAGCGATAATAGTTTTTGAGATACAGTAAAAACGTTGAAAATGTAATTTTCCTATAGGATTACTTATAGGACAACCCCACCCCTTTTTGATACCCAAAAAGTACCCTCAGTGGGCCCACCTGTAAATTGTTTTTGCTGATTGCACATATAGTTACATGGGGCTAATATCCTTCAAAGTTTGAAAGCTCTATGTCTAATGGTCTCTGAGATCTGCTTCGGACAAGTTCATTAGGACGAGAAGAAAGGGAAAGAAGAATAATACTGAACTCCCATATCAGATTTCAAGGCATTATGAGACTCCCTCTGAAATAAAAAAAATATGCAGGGTTATCCTTAAAAATAAGTTTATACATATTGCTGAAATCAAATTATTTCATGTTTTTCTTAAAATTATAGGTTTCTGGCTTCGTTTCCGTGACAACCAAATGCACCATTATTCTTTACATCCAATTTCATGTTTCAAAATAAATTAGGGCAGGGGTTCCCTTATTACCTAAGTAATACATAAAGCTGTAATAAAAATACAACAATTAACAATTATCAACAGTAACCACGATTTTCTCAAAGTTTTTTTTAATAGTTTCCATGGCAACCATAGTATTTTGAAATTTCCCCATCCATTACAATCAATTTTGCCCGCCCCTCCCCCCTTTTTCCAAAAATAAACAAAAATGGATAGGGGTTCCCCTTATAATCTAAGTAATACATTTTGCTGTAATCAAAATACTTTTATCAACAAAAACTACTGTTTTCCCAAAATTTCCATCGTTTCAATGGCAACGGTAGATATTTTGAAACTACCAATGCGGATGAACCCTTTCTTGCATGACACTTACCTTTCCCATGAAGTTTTATTGAGCTAGTGTTAATAGTTTTTGAGAAACAGTGAAAAAAATGGTGAAAAACTCATTTTCCCATAAAGTTACTATAGGACAACCCTACCCCTTTTTGATACAACCAAAAGTACTCTTAATGAACCTCCTTTAAAATTTTTGATGATTGCACACCTAGATACATGGGGCCAATATTATACCAAGTTTGAAAGGTCTAAGTCTAATGGTCTATGAGATCTGCTTTGGACAAGTTCATTGCGACGAGATGAAAGATAGATGGATGAATAAAAAACAATAAGTCTCCCAACTTCGTTTGGGAGACTTAATAATGATAATAAGAAACGCAACAAAAACAATAAGTCTCCCAACTTTGTTTTGGAGACTTAAAAACAGGGAAAAATCGTTGCTTGGTATATACAGTAAATATTACCGAACAGAATTATCAAGAGTCGAAATCCAAAGGGCAAGCATAAAAATTAGGTGCAAACCCTCCGGAAAACTTGTAAAACTGTAATGGTAGTTACTTGGTAAAGGCATTTTAAAAGGAATGTGGGTTAAACCAGTTGTATGGCGCGCCTTCCATTGCGGCAGCAACTCGACAGCAATTACTATTGCAATATCGTAAAAAATGAAAAGAAATGTTCATTGTCCTTTTTCGATATTCTCCCTTTTACAATTTTGGTTTTACACTTTCATAAAAACAGGGAAAACGAATATTGGCTTGTGATTATCTTCTTATAAAATTTTAGTTTCTTGATATTTGGGTTTTTTGGATGTGGTTTGTTTCCATTGATTTATTCACATTTTTACCTTTTTGGGGCAATTTAGGGCTTGCTATATGGTGTGAGGTTCCTCGATGTATTGAAGACCGTACGGTGACCCCTAGATGCTTTGTTTTGGGTCGTTTTAACCTGGATATAGGATGTTGTCTCCTTGACATTTACCCCATTTCCTTTCTTTTTCATATTAAAGCATCACAAAGCAAAGTGGAAAAATAATCAAGAGTCAAGTTATGTCAGAAGATACAACAGATAATGTAGATTTATACTAAATATTAAAGTCTTGTATCGTTAGCTTTTAACAGATTTTTTACATATCAATTAGTGAAAGGAAGATAACAGGAAACACTGACAATGGCCGAACATTACAATTACATGTCACAATAAACCAGGGAACTGCACAAGAAAAACAATAAAATGACAAAAGACAAACATAGATAACGATAGGAACTCGGGATAGCCGGACTTGGTACCGGCAGTGGCAACAGCCAGCGGTAGGGTTAAACCGGTTTATGGGTACCCAAACCTCCCCTTTCTCTATCCCGTTTCCCTATAGTATAATAAACATACAAATAAAACCCAAAACAGGTAGACCACTAACTCTAAGACCACAATCTTGAAAAGGAAAGAATAGACAAAACGTAATTTAGAGAGATGGGTCGAGGAGTGCTCGCTGCTAAACTGCCGGCTAGCTCAAGGAGCCTAGTCTGCTGGTAAAACACTGTCGCACTACGGAATAATAATCAAATTCAAAACTTCCCGAAGGGTTTGGTAAAGAATCATCATGGATTTCAGTAGACATCGGCAGTATCAGTTAGAGGCCATTTATTTAATTATTTAAAAACTAAATGATTTATTTAAAACATTTATTCAAAAACTAAATGATTCTGAAGTTTTCATGTTTCTTAGTTTTATCGACTCAATTGAAGCCCAACAAATTTGATAACATATTGGACGTTTTTCTTCCAGTGTGACGAAGTCGCATTCAGAGCACAGAATAGAGAAGTTTCACATTTTAACGAAACAGGACGTATAGAGTCTAGCTATTGTTTAAAACTTTAAAAGCAATAAGAAACAGGTGAGTTCTCAGTGAAAGGATGTGAAGTTGAGAAGAAGTTTCTACAAATACATAGTAGATTCAAGCAATGAAGCAACGATAGTTGATCTGCAACTTTAAGTCCCTATGAAATATTCTAGTCTTAAAGTGCAACAATTATACAAAATCATAGATAGTATACACAAATTCATATTGTATACACAAACTAATTCGAATATCAAAGTAAAATATGACTGAGTATTGTTTAATAGAGTCCGGAACAGTAGAAGTGAGAGTCAAGGGATGCGAGAAAGGTGGTATTACATATAGGGAGGTTTGAGCACCCTTAAACTGGTTCACTCCAATCGCTGACTTTTGAGAGTGCCGGTAGAATGTCCGTCTATCCCGGGTTGCTATTTGTCATTTGTCTTTTTCATGTGCAGTTTCTTGATATATTGTGGAATGTAACTGTTTTTTTTTCAGTCAGTGTATATGTTTCTCGATATAAGTTTTATTAAGGAAACGGTATGCCAAGTTGGTTGGATCCTATTGTATCGAAATTTCTATTTACTTTTTCAGCTCTGTTTCGTTTGCATGTATTTTTTTTTACATATACATAATAAAACACCAAGAGCTTTAAGCACTCGCAATAAGAGATACCATCAACATTTTTCGTTAAGCTGACAAACAGTGAAAATAGAAAGCCAAGCAACAAGCTATTTTAGAGTTGTCTACTCTAAGCGAAAATCCCTTTTTATTGTTTCAATAGGCGTTAATAACAACCATTAATAAAGGATTTGAAGATTATACAATCACAAATGTTCTGTAAAATGGTAAATAGTTATGTAATAAGCTCCATTGTGCATTATGCTCTCTTTAATTGTCGAGATGAAAGGTTATATACCTGATTAACTGATAATTAAAAAAAACCTAGTTTAAGAGTAATAAACACTGCGAATACCAGTAATTCCTCTTATGACATTCTAACTGAAGCAATCAAACATTTGGCATGACAGTAATAGGAATAAAACTTCATGGAAAAGGTTATGAAATACATTACTCACACATCCTGATTTCTATATTGATGTTTATTATGACAGTATGATCTTTAAATTTTGCAAAGTATTTAAAAAGAGAAAAAAACCAATACCTTATTTCTTGGAAGAGAAAACCTTCTTTAGAAGCTATGTTTGCGTCCATTCAATGTCTCATGCTAAGTCGGATGTGTTGAAACGTCATTAGATGCTCTTTCCATTCTACCATTAGTCAAAAGTAATAAGAATACACACAAAAAATACTTACAGCATCGAAATTGGCACAACACAGCTAGACGTTTCATCACTTGTGTATCTTGGAAGCGTGGTAAACAATCTTTGAGGCAAAGAAGAAGGTATGTCAAAAACAAGAATTGCAAAGGTCTACACAGTCATTGCCATCCTTCAAAAAGTGATGAAATCAAGGATCATAACAAACAATTCTAAGTTAAAAATGTTCCACAGCAATGTGATATCAGTATTGCTCTATGGCTCATAAACATCGATAATGAATATGAAGTAATGCACAAGAGACAAAGTCTGTCTTGGTTAACAAGCATTGGAACAAAGCTTTTGATGCCGTTCTTCATCTTGAAGTCGCCATGAGGACTTCAACAATAAGCTTTGCTCATACCTCATTAGAAGTTCAAGTCGGCCCCTAGCAATGGTTTAAGCGGAATTAATTGCTAGATGTCGAGCCACGCTACGCACCAATGAATGTGGGATCGTCAACAAACATAAAATAAACTGGAAAAGTGTTCTTACAACTGCTGTCATCCGTTGTCCAACAAAAAGACATAATAAAAGACAACCACTCCATAAAAACAACCATAGAGCACTCATCGAGTTAATTGAAAGAAAAACTGGGCAATATAAAAAGTTGAATGTTGGCATTATAAATAGGTCTTAAGTTTCAAGTCTTAAGTTGCCATCAAGGGGGAACTACAGTCGTAGATAAACAGATGTCTGTATACGGTGGCCAAATAAAATGTCAAATGAAGATCTTTGGCAGAAAACAACACAAATGTCATAGTAGCGGAAGCAGAAAGAGAAAACGGAAATAGATACCGTATAACGGGTTATTTACGCTTTGGATTTTGCTCGCGATTTCTGTATACAAGACAGTGAAATATTTGCCATGTTCAAAGCTTCCGTTTTTATACTTTATCCAATCCATTTGAATGGGTGATGAAATTTACACGATGGCTAAATTTCCATCCCGATTGCTATCCGCGAACAAAGCAAAACTTAAGCACAGGCGACAAGATCCCGATATATGGTAGGTCAAGCCTGACAAAAGAGCAAAATAGACATTCCACTTTTTGAAGGTTATTGGCTTGCTCCAGTTCCTACTACTGTTTGAAAATGTTGCATGTCAGTTATACTGGGAAACACTGTCCCTTTGCTTCATTCTGATCTATAGATTAAGGCATTCAATGTAATGGAAATTCCACTGTTTGACGAAGTATTCATTGAAAATATACAAAAGTAGTATTACCGAATGAAACCAATAAAAATAGTGGGAAACGGGGAATGTGTCAAAGAGACAACGACCCTAAGGGGAGCAATAACAACTCAAAGCCACCATAAGATCTTCAATGAACGGTGAGGTCAATGAACGGTGAAGTCGATTTTGTGTTACAACGTGCAAAAAAAGTCTGCTTTATCACATTTGTAGAAATAAAAATACCAAGAATAAAGTATCCTTAGTTTCTTGAGGCCTTCGCTGATTCAAAGCATTGTTGTATTGGGTTATAAATCCACATTTTTTTTCGAAGTCCTACTTGAAGGGCAAAGTATGCTAAGACGAAAATCAGGTGTGCAGTATGCTTGATTCTCTTATTGATAATATATTTGTCACATTTGGAGGTGCTATTTATCAACGGCAAGTTGGTATACCAATAGGCATGAATTGAACACCTCTGCTCGAAGACTTTCATACTCCTATGTGACCGAATTTCTTCACGGACTCATAAAGGCTTATACAATTAAAGATGCTAGATACTCACACTTACACAATCTCACTTATAGATACATAGATGGTGTTCTTTCCATAAATAACTAATCTTTTACTAAATGGATCAACTCAATATATCCTCTAGAATTAGAGAGAAAGAAACTGCTAGATCTACATCTTTTTTTGGACTTACATCTCGAATTTAACAAAAATAGTCATTACAGAATTAAAGTTAATGACAAAAGTAATTTCAAAATTATCAATTTCCCTAACATGTACAGCAATATTCTTTTGCTTATGGAGTGTATATTTCACAGTTGATTCGTCACGCGAGAGCTAGCACCAATTACGCACAATTTCTTATCAGGCATACTTATCTTCGTGACCGGCTTATTAATCTAGGCTTCAAAATATTTCGTTTCATGCTATCATTAAAAAAGTTTTTTTCATAGATATCAGTCCCATGTGGAAAATTTGAAGTTTCGGTTCGAACTGTGATTCAAGATTCAATTTCTACTTAGTACTGAGATTAATATTCCTTTTTACTGTTTACGACTGTTGTTTGGTTGCTACTTGACACTACCGCAATGGAAAAGGGGGAGAGGTTCTTGACAAACGGTTCAACCCAGAATTTCTTTTGAAATGCTTGTACCAAGTCAGGACCATTGCGGTCGACAATTCCTCCGGTGGTTGTGTACCTGCTGTCTATTTGCCCTTTTTATTTCGGCTCTTGACAATTCTGTTTAGTAATTTTGTTATTATCTACATTTGCTTTGATTATAATGGCCAATAAACTATTTCGTATCGTCCAAAATGGTAATAATTGTTTGTGTGATTAAGTAAAGTTAAGTCTTTGGAAATACGTCTACATAATAATATTAAAATTGGTGTTGAACTAGACGTTGTGGTCTTTTCAGCAGGAATTCTTCTTGTACAAAGCAATTAGTGTGATCTCAGTATGTTTCTGTGAGGATTCTTTGGTTTAGGGTGGTTTGCTAATTATACCTCTTATCTGCATTAAAGGGACATAAGTTGTCGAAAAGGCCATATGCATGAAACGCATTTACGGTATTTTGTTGTTTATTGCTACGGCTGGTGGACTATATGTTCCAGCGGGTATTCACCAGCCCAGTACTTCAGTACTTTAGTGCTGGCCCGAAAACCGATTTTTTAAACCAACAATATCTAAATTCAAATTGTTTAAAACTAAGGAGGATCTCCCTCATGCAAAGCTCTGTCTTCAGTCGATTTAAGCTTTCTATTTAGACCCCTTTGATTATTTGCTCTCTATCAGCTTTTATACATTTTTCGATCTCTTGATTTCCAATGATTTTTTTATCTTATCTGCACTGAAGAAACATAAGCTGTCGAAATGGCCATATGTAGAAAATGATTTCACTTACAATTCTTTTGTATCGATAGTTACAGATGTTGATAAAAACCGATAAAATTCTACTTCATAGAATATATATTTTCATTTTACACATTATGTATCAAAACGTTTATCAAAGTTTATATTAATATGATTTTTTTTTCAATGTGCCTTTTTAATACACAATCTTATTGATAGGATTTTTTGGCGAGAAATGCACAGGGGAAACTAAAATTCTGTTTACACAATCAAAGCTTTGCACCAGATAAATTGTCAAAATGATGAAGGGAAGATAACAGAAAACACTTACAATGGCCCAACATTACAATCACATGTCACAATCAACCAGGGAACTGCACAAGAAAAACAATAAAATGACAAAAGACAAACATAGATAACGATAGAAACTCGGGATAGCCGGACTTGGTACCGGCACTGGCAACAGCCAGCGGTAGGGTTAAACCGGTTTATGGATACCCAAACCTCCCCTTTCTCTGTCCTGAATAGCTGTTTATCCCGTAAGAACGGTGAAATGGGATATAGGTACGTTTTTGAGTGTAGGCAGAGAACAAGCTTACTTTGTGAAATATGACTCCGATTCGAAGAAAAAAAAATAGAAGAAGAGATTGAAATGCTAAGAGTTTCTGATCGGCAACAGATTTGCCCAGTTTGATGGAATTGTTTTTCAACAGACTTTCGAAATTCCAATGGCAACATACTTTGCACCTTTTCAAGTCGATCTGTTTCTACACTCTGAGGCTGAATTCATCGGAGAACTTCTTCAAAATAAAGATGAAAAATTATCTCAATTTTTGCTTCCGTTATATAGATGATATTTTGTCACTAAAAAGTCCTCGCTTAGGTGATTTTCTTCATTTCATCCAAAAGAGCTCGAAATTAAGGATACTATACAGACACTGCAACAGCGGCCTCATTCCTTAACTTTCATCTTCAAATTGACAACAGTGGTAGGAAAAATGAAAGGATATGGAGTGAATGTACATGTGACAAAAACGCACACGATACATAGAAAACTCTAAAATAAACGATAAATAGGTAGACTACAATCTAGGTGTATTATAAATTCGGTAACAACACTTTTCCAGCAGTCAACTTCCCCTTGTCTATGTAGCAACATTCCAACAGCACCGGCATATAAGGTTTACATCTCCCATCTCGTTCGCTAATTAAGGGCCTGTGGTCGAAACAGTGACTTCCTTGATTGAGCCCGATTGTTAACAAATAGGGTACTATTTTTCATAACATGGAGTCATCACTGCAGACGTTTTACGGTCGACATCACAATCTTGCGGAATTATATATCTGTTTCCCAGATGACAACCGGATGACGTTACTACCGAGTTTAAAATACTCAACACGGCTGGTGACTTGTAAAAGCAGGAGATGCTTACTTATCGCTGCACCTGATCTCACTGATGGTTTTAAATTGGGTCCGTGTTTGTGTGTGTTACCCTTTTTTTATTTTCTTTGTCGTACCTGAGTGATTTCTTTATGTCTTTGTGCTTCTAATTTTTCAATTGTGTCTGTATCATTCTTGTTTAGACTTTAAGATTCGGTTTTCATTTACTGTACCTAAAACAACAAGAAGACACGCATTTTCATTGGTCAATCATCATCGAGGTCCATCAACAAGTTATATTCCATTACATTCCTTCAAACTCTATCAAAGTTTTTGTCAAAGTTGAAACCAAAATAGAAATTGTAAAGTTTATGTTAAGATGTGATGTAATCGTAATATTCAATTGAAAGACGAAGGAAGTTTAATGTAGATCATTTTATAGCTATATAAACCCAGCATTTTACATAATCTTTTAAAATGCGATTCAAATCTTTGTAATTATCCTAAAGGTATCAAAGACCACATGTTTTTTCTACTATCTGCTATACTATTCAGCATTTCGTTTTGATTAGGACAAACATTTCTACCAATCGGATTCAAAAATATTTGATTCTAAATATCAAAGACCACTTATTTTTTTTTCTATCCGGTAACAATATTCGTATTCCCAAAACATTTGATGATAATTTTAACAAATTTCCTGAATGTCTCAAAGACAACTTATTTTTTTTTTAAATTTTATACGGAAACAATAGTTTAAGAATGTTTGAGTTGAAACAAACGTTTTCACACATTGAATTTCCAAAATATTCGATTCAAAGGTTTGGTAAATTTCCTAAAATCTCAAAGACGACTTGTTTCAAAACTATGTCTAATAACCATATATCCTTAAATTCCCTTTATTATCCCCTTGCCAAACAGAGTTGGGGGAGATATAGCATCGCACCCGTTCGTTCGAGTGTTCGTCCGTTCGTCCCTCCTCAGGTTAAAATTTTCGTTAAGGTTCATATCTGAGAAACTACATGTGGCACATCAATCATCTTTGGTCAGTGGATGCGTCTAGAAGAGTGATGCAGCTTCAAATGATATTTGGATCACTCTGGCCTCCGCTTTATGCTTGAATGACACAGGTTAAAGTTTGAATTTAATGTTCATATCTGAGAANGTGGATGCGTCTAGAAGAGTGATGCAGCTTCAGATGATAATTTGTTCAGTCTGACCTACATTTTATGTTTCAATGACTCAGTTTATTATTTGCTTTAAGAATTATATCTGTGATACTACATGTGTCACATAAATTAACTTTGGTCAGTGGATGCGTCTTGGATAGCCTTTTTGCTTTAGATGATAATTGGGTCACTATACTATTGTCACTCAAAAAGTTTTATGGTCGTCATCACGAATTGACTGATTGTGTCTGTATTACAAATGAAGATGGACATATTTCAACAGACATCGAGATATTAGTGAATTGACACTTACCGAATTTGACATTACACCGGACTTTTCACTCGCAGTGTGACGGGTGTCACATGTGAAGCAGGTCATGCTTACCCTCCCTGAGCACCTGCCGATGACACTCCTGTTTTTAAGGGGTTCACACTGTTAGTGCCTTATTTTTGTGGCATTTGTTTTATATATTGTTTGTTTCGTCTTAGTCATTTACGTTCTCTGTCTGTATGTAATCCTTATATTGCCATGCATTCTGAATACCGCTATACGATTTTTGGCTCTTGCTTCGGTATTAATTTGGAAATTTATTTGACCTACAGTTTACACTTGACTGACTTGGATTAAAGTTTCCATTCATGTTCAGTGTTTTCCATTCGCCATTTAAGCTGGCTTTGCCGAGCACGTTCTTTTGCAGGCGGACCATTTTTGCCTTCGCCAAGTTGGTCGGTAAATACGGATATTTTTCAGTTCGCACCGAAGTAGTTCCGTCGTTGTTTTCATTAGACAAAATGGCGGATCCGAACAGCAAGTAGCCTGGTCGAACCTGTCTCAACCTCGCGGTAGGGCCAGGTGGATGAGAAAAGTTAATCGTCTCCTTGCGCGATCGTCAGCATGGGTCAGGATCCCAGGCTAAACAAAAAGGAACAGAATCGATGTTTTCTTTCGTACAGAACGAAAAGGGAAGATACCGGACGAAATTATTCAAATCAAAGAGAACGAAACTTTAGAGAAATCATCAAAATGGGGACCACGATTCAGTTTGAATATAATGGCACCAGAAAATGATCAAAACATCGAGTACGAAAACGAAAGGGAAGATAAACACGCAAATACGACAGGA
Organism: Modiolus philippinarum; assembly: GCA_002080025.1. Classification (NCBI taxonomy): domain Eukaryota; kingdom Metazoa; phylum Mollusca; class Bivalvia; order Mytilida; family Modiolidae; genus Modiolus; species Modiolus philippinarum. The sequence goes on along the minus strand of MJUU01059191.1, from coordinate 16,482 downwards.
TTTCAAACCATATAATAATAACAAACGATTCACATTTTAGTTCTGTATGCCATATATGTACAAAAATCGGTCATGGATTGCAAGCAGAAGTGTGTTATACTCATTAAAAAGTAAAACCCAAAAATAAAACATGAATGGATTTAAAACTTTACTGTCAAATCTGAATAACAACAAAACAAAATTGTATTACTTTTAATTTACTTAAATATGTATCAAGTAATCAAATTTACAGTTTTTTTATATACATTACCAAAATACAGCACACGAATGCTGCAAATATACGAAAGCGGCTATGATAGCCGGCTATCTTAACCACCTTTCGTTTGGCAAAAAAGGAAAACATTGATGTTCTTATGTTACACATCAATGATCTAAATGTTCAGTGGATGTACCTTCAACTTTCATACATCTTATGATTATATAAGGGTTATTATTTGATAGCTGGCGAGGGGATTAGCTGTCGTTTGCGACTTCTCCCACTTCCAGTTTAAAATAGTGACTATCGATAATTTGATTTAAAAAACTACAAGGAATATTACACTCTGAGATTTTCGTGTCCCTGTCGTTTCCGAAGTCTTTTGGAAGTGAGTTGGTCATGTTTTCACGTCGTCTGTATCCCAAAAATGGCTCTTCATTTCTTCAGTGATTTTTTGAGCCCTACAATGATTTTCATAATATACTGGTCAAATGGTATGAACGGATGAAAATTTGCATGCCCATGGAGTTACAAGTGATGCCAATCATAGAACTTGTGGAATGTCAATTTGAAGCATTATCCCTGATATTTTCTGACTATAGTAAAAAAAAAGATTTGATGGTGAAGTCTTGTCTTGAGATGATATCTGTTAATATGCATTTACGTCGCATTCATGGGCAGACCACTACTCAGAAATGGGAAACAAATCATTTGAAATTATGGGGGTCTTTTTGTTATTAAATAACATAACTGTTATTCTTCTGATATTCTGATGATTTTGTTTTACTTTTTACATTAGCTGTGAATGTATTTAGCTTTCCATTGAATTGTGCTTTAACTTCTTCTTTGCTATGTTTTTAATATAACAATACTCTCTGTATAAGTATCTTCATATCTATATTTGTGTTTTTAGTATGTGCTTCATATGCAATTTCAAATGTATTTATATACATTTGTATATGTATGTATAAGGCGGGATTAAATTTTCCGATTTGTAAATTTACTTTGATAGGGAATTTTTGATAGTGATCCACGACAGAGGGTTGGCGTTTGGCTTCAAACTACTTTCCTCATTTGATTCACATTATATAAAATTAAATTCTCATTTGATTCTAATTTATTAATGATCTTTTTCATTATACTTAAAGTAATTTCATTTTTCAAATTATGAACTTTTGCAGGAAAAAATCTGATACCTAAGTACTCCTCTATACGTCACGGATCGATGACTAAAACTTCACGTAAAGTATTAGTTTGCAATTACACATAAACGTTAACACTGTATAGTACATGTACATTGACTAAGCCAATAACTCCGTGATCGCAACAGGATAAACAGTCTTCTAGCAGCAATATCGACTAAAACATAACAATACCAGCGATACACTAGATGTATACTGTGACGATGTTAATAGGTAGAATTTTGCACAAGAGTTAAATTCTGTCAGTTTTTATCTTTTGTGATTTTCTAAATGTTTTTAAAGCCGAAGACGATATCAGATAATTGCATTTATTTAAGGCAAACAAATTCTACAACAAAGAATTTAGCTTATAATAATGTGATATTATTCTGGTGCTTGGAAATGTAGCAAATATTTAATGTTATCTCAGTAGCCTGTACACATGTCTGTTTTCTGATAATAAAAAAAGCTTCATATATACAACAATACAACAAATTACAAATCCAAAGATCTATTGAAACTTCATAACTTCCAAAAATATTTTCAGAACTCGTCTTCTCAACTCCGAAATGTTTGTCCAGATGGACTACGTATGTACACTGATTCCGATAAATTCATTATCAGTGTGATAAAATTAATATCAAAACTGACATAACATTAATAATGAGTAGCATCTGTTTTTACAGAAAAAAGAAGTCTCTCGATTGGACTTTGGAGACCGTGGACTGGTGTTATCAATATTTTGACAGTTGTGTCAACACTCAGTGAGCTTGGATCAACGTAAAAGTCCTCACTTGATTATAAAATTAGCCAAATGAAACAAAAAATCTCATTGTGGTTGAATTTATTTTTGTTTTTTTTTTTT
>MJUU01059190.1:50271-80037 GCA_002080025.1 Modiolus philippinarum | reverse complement strand
AAGGAATATAATTTTTCAAGGGGCAGAGAGCATCTTTATTTGAGTTTTCTATTTGGATATTGATTAAGCTACATAATAAAGACCAATAATTGAACTTTTAAAACATTAAATGACCTATTAAGGTTATACTCTACTAAATGCCAAATCAGCTGCTGGCATAGTCAAAAATAGTACTTATATAAACAAAGCCATGCTACTTTCGCTTTGGATATAACTGTCAATATTGACATTATCCGAGTTCTTGAAAGCTCGTGTGATCATGAAACACTTCCGGATTGACAAGCATTTTGAATCAGTCAGCCTCATTGCATGGGAAAAATACTGAAGCCTCATCAATGACACGTATGCCCAAGGATATGAAAGGGAAAATTGGTAATTTGCATACCCCAGTTAAATGAGGCGATAGAAATTTCTTCTTAGACTTTAAAGTTGGGTCATCGTTTGGATATGTTACTCGGCAGTACAGAAGTTCCACTTTGAGAAAAACATATCGCCGCATAAAGTGAACTTCAGGTAATTATGAAAGTTCACAAAACGTTATAATGGCCGCCTATGGAAAATATTCAGTGCTGTGTGACCTTATGCACACGGTATCAGTTTCATTATCATTTATAAGTTTTCACAACATTACGATAAAAAGATAAGAACTGATTAATATCATGCAATAGTTTTGAAATATAGATATTGACAGATTGATTAAGTTTCTGTTGAATTCATTATATCAACAAATACCGAAAATTGACGGAAAAGTTTTCCTTGAATATTTTCCAATGTCTAAATATATTTCTATCTACATTTACTGTTGTATTTTAAACATTTTTTTAAATATTTATAGCGAGAAGAAATCCTATTTGGCGAGATAATGGTTATTAGGATATACATGTATGTTTAACCATCTACACTTTGATATAAGTTCCGACACAAAAAAAAACTTTACTACTTTCAAGTTATATATGACTTATGATTGTGTTTTAGTTTGACCTGTATTAGGAAAATTTAGAATTTTATCCGCATACTAATATAATTCTTGGCAATCATTCACATGCAAATTGATAATGAGATAAGGGTTATTATATACATGAACTCTTATTTGGGCAGTTAAAAATTCTATACTTTAAACTGAAAAGACACTAAAATTAATAAATTCAGATGTGTATTTTGTTTGCACCATTGGAAAAATAATTTAACTGTGCATTTTGTAGAATGTCTTCATAGTAATTTGAGTAAATTTTGCGTATTAGGGGTTAAAATAAAATCAATATCAAATGACATGTAAAAATGTCGTAAACATAATTGTACGTGCTTTAAACATATTTATATTTGTGTATTTATTAAAAGCAACAAGGACACCAAGAAATGGAATAGACATTTTCAATAAAACGTACTGTAGCTAGTTTATGAGTAAAATTACTATTTCTTTATTGCTATGATTTCGTATATATAATCATTTGTAATTATTTTAGAAAAATGCATTTTATATTTTTTTCTGAAAATTTGATTTTTAAGTAAACACTCCTTAATATTTATTTTGATATTCAAAATAAATTGTTCAACAGTGTTAAAAATGTATGATAATATGATATTATTAATTAAAGATTTCTGTATTGGCTTAGTTATTGGTCCGAGGATCGCTGTATTGGCCTGAGACGAAGTTGAAGGCCAATGCAGCTGGCCGAGGACCAGTGACTAAGCCAATACAAAAATCGTAATTAATAATATCTTTTTTGATTACATACTAGCTATACCAATATCGATGAAGTCGGCCAATACAGATAAAGTCAGCCAATACGGAAAAGGTCGGCCAATACGAACTTCCGGTCTATTTTGGCCTTGCAGACGTTTTTATATCATAGGACCGTTTTAGTTGCATTAAGTTCAAAAACACTCAAGCTAATCAATAATGTAAATTATACGCCATTTCTATAGACCTGTATATGCCAGTAGAAAAAGGAATCTCGTCTTTAAACTGTATTTGACACCAGAATTAGTAGACTTAAATTAGGTTTTGGCACCATTAGAAAGATAATTTATTGTGGATTTTAAATGATGTCTTAATAGTAATTTGAGTCGTTTTTGCACAAGTTATGATTTTTTAAGGCCAAAACAAGGCCACCATGCATTTTTTTTCCGTCGAATTGTCCATTACTTCTATATATAGACAGTAAATTTTGAAAAGACCGTTTTCAAAAGATAATTGACACCACGGAACCTTAAGATAAATTGATCAAATTTACATCAATAGAAAGATAATTCTTTTAAGAATATTGCAGTATGTCTTAATAAAATATGCCATTCCAATGTCCAGCTTAATTAAGAAATTATTCAGAGTACCTATACAATTTCCCATTACTTTCTTTTTTTATCTTTTTTGAGATAACATTTCGATACCCCGGGCAGCCATGTTGGTTGTCCATAATTCATAGGTATGATATATCAATTTTAATAACAAGAATTTTATAAATTGTGTTTCGGATCTCAATTTAAGTCCTCTGGGACTTAGGGCGTACATCCTCATCAGCTACTATACCCTGACTTATTATACTATAAATATTTAAATGTGCTATGATTGACCATTATAAGTAAATTTATTCGTATCAAATATGATCTAACCCGGGGGTCTAACATAGAAAAAAAACCATAGCAGCTTCCAATAAAAAAAACAATCTTATTTTAGTATTGTGACAAACTCAAAAGACACAAGAAGTATTGTCTTTATGATGCCAAGCATGTAATGTGTAGTTGAATACGTATTGCTTTACTGTGTTATTTTCAATGATGCTGATTGCTAAATTTCTCACTTCGTGTCTTTATTGCTTTTTATATGTAGTCTTATAATGTTTTGAAAAATCAGTATGTGCGAATTTCCGTTGATTAAATTTTCAATTCCCATCAAGTAGCTTTCACTTCTTGTTTGAAATTCTTAGTGTTTTTCAATTTCACCTCTTGTCGTAGAGATGAATTATTATTCATTCGATTATAATCTCCTGTAGCTATATATATATAGTTTATTTCGATTTCTATATAGTTCAGTATTTGACAGAATTTTTCTCTACGTAATCATATAGCTGTTGTCTACAACTTCTACGTTGTAAGTCTACATTTTGGCTAATCAGTCGGTTTTGTAATTCGATTTTTAATTGCTGAAGTCAATTTTTGACCAGATAATTTTTTATAGTTCAGTATTTGACTGAATATTTTCTAAAGCCATTTTCTTGATGCAGATTGTTCGAGATGAACTTTCCATCTGATTAACCCTGACGATTTACACAAATGATTTTCAGCGACTCGGCCAATTTCACTTATGCATTATTGTAAATAAATACAGATTGAATATTTTTTTTTCATAATTTAAATCGTCGTTTCTCGATACTACAGAGTTAAGCGTAAAAGGAACATTTAGGTTTTTAAATTCAGTATTCAGATAATCTCTGCAACTATGATAATTCACACAATGCAATATATATTCGACATTTCCAATTGGTCCACCACAGCTACACAATACTGATTTCTTAATATACCTTTTCTAAAAAGATCATGTTTTAATACGCTGCAATAGTTACGATAGCATGCATGAATTAGATTACAATATCTGTTTCCAATAAAAAACGACAGGGAGGTTTATGATTGTTAGGGTAAGAGACTGTCTCAAAGTAATGTCTTATTCATACCACAGTTTTAGGGTTACATGAAATGTTGATAGACATTTAATCTTGCAATAGGTACACTAAAATTTGGATCACTTCCTTTATTATAAGGAGAAATATACGATACTAAAGGAGGTACTAGTAGTAAATCTAAAAAGTATTCTGGACAGTCAACTCCAACTATTTCATAAAAAAAACAAGCTTTCTTTGTCCACGTCTGTCCTTAAATTTTTTCTACCAATCTTCAAGATATAAAGACTTACAGCTAGCATAAGGAGTTTCTGACTGATAACTTGGGATCGAAATGACACAAGGTCTTCGACCTTGGGTCAACTTTGATTTTGGGCTCAGAGGTCCAAGGGGTTCTGGAGCGAGGTATTATGTGATGCCCTCAGTCGTGTGTCGTGTGTCTGTCTGTACATCCGTCCGTCTGTTCCACGAAGGTTTCCGACTGATAACTTGGGAACGAAATATCACAAGGTCTTCAATCTTGGTATGTAAATTGTTTATCACAAAACTCGGGTCAGCTTTGATTTTGGGCTCAGAGGACCAAGGGGTTCTGGAGTTATGCCCATTGAAAATTTTACGAATTTTTGGGTTTCCGACTGATAACTTGTGAACGAAATAAGACAAGGTCTTCAAACTTTGTATGTAAATTTGTTACCCCAAAACTCAGACCAAGTTTGATGTTGGGTTCAGATGTCCAAGGGGTTCTGGAGTTATGTCCCTTGAAACTTTGAAATATTGCGAAATCTTGGGATTCCCTCTGATAACTTGTGAACGAAATAACACAAGGTCTTCAAACTTGGTATGTCACTTGTTTTTCACAAAACTCAAGTCAAGTTTGATTTTGGGTTCAGAGGTCAAAGGGTTTCTGGAGTTATGCCCTTGAAACCTTGAAATTTTGCAAATTTTAGGGTTTCGTACTCATAACTTGTGAATGAAATAACATACTGTCTTCAAACTTGGTATGTAAATTGTTTACCACAAATCACAGGCCAAGTATAATTTTGGGGACAAAGTTCTAGAGTTACAATGTATGCCCCCTTTAACTTAAAAATTTTGAAAACGCGGCGGAGTATCATGTAATACACCATTACTATTTTTAAATAATAACAGAATGAATACACCAACCTTTAGTCAGAAAAAATATGTTTTATATTGCTACTGACATTAAAGTTTCATTTGGTTGATAAAAAGTAGCTTAAGAAAACAAGTTTAACCCCACCACAATTTTTGTGCCTGTCCAAAGTCAGGAATATGTTGGTCATTGGCTTGTCCTTGTCTTCTTATAAAATTTAAGTTTCTTGAAATTTTGGTTATTGGGTGTGGTTTGTTTCCATTTATGTTTTTCACTTTTTTTACTTTTTGGGGCCATTTAGGGCTTGCTAAATGATGGTGATCCTAGTTGCTAGGTTTTGGGTCGTTTTTACCTGGAGATGGGATGATGTCTCCTTGACATTTATTCCATTTACTTTCCTTTCTTTTTCTTCATTGTTTTTGGTTCTAATGTGCGAGATAAAAAAATATTTATCATAATCTCTGACCAGTCATTTGAGTTACATTTAAAGATATATTTAGTAATTATGTGATGTCAGAAGATTAAGGGGGTAAAAGATTCTTGGTTAAAATTCCCACCTTAACCATAACAGCTCAAAAGCACAGAAGGGCCATCATATCAATCGAATACAATGTCTTGTTTGGACCTAACTTTAGTACAAAATACAAAATATCAATTAAGAAATAAAAAAAAATCACAAGGGGTTTCAAAACATACATGTCATGGACTTTAAAATGATTCAATTAAAATTATAGAATTACGCTCAGTGAAAAGCATACAAAAGTCTTCAGTCTTAATTATCAGAATAACTGAATATCTTTTCCTTTTAAGGAAACAGTTTAGCCAACTGCCAGCCCCAATGCCTCCTTAATGGATTTTTAAGGAACACCTGCGACCACTACATTATCTTGGACATTTTTGCAACGAATTTTGCACATTCACAGATCCTTTCATTGATGACTTTGAGGTAAAATCTCTTAAATGTAGTTTCTAAGCATAACTGATGATCCCTCCTTCATCATTTTTAATTTTACTGAATGATATATTATACTTGCATTAAGTCCGTCGCATTCGCTACACCCTCTTCACCACCCTCTTTGTTGTAGTGGTCCCCAATTCTTTAACCTTAATAGGACTGATCGCAAACCTGTCTACTTGCTTGTTTTTGACGTACATATTTGGTACGATAATAGTGAAAACAAAATGCGTTCAATGGACGGTGATAAGCAGTGAAATAACTTACATGTTACAGGTTACAATGGCACGTGACACCCAAACTTTACTGCCAGTAGAAGAAGTGTCCATTACGGTCAAGATTCCAGTATCAAGTGCGATGAGGTATTGGGATACGGTTCTCGTTACCGGTAACCGTCAGGGTGGAAATTTTCTACCCCACTCCGACTAGATATTTGCATCATATTAGTGTTATGTATCAAGTTAGAACTTTTCATGATTCAACGAATAAAAATTTTCTGCTTTCCATAATCACGACTTTGTGGATTTCGAAAAACTCCAAAGATCTACTTGATATCTTAAACTTTAGATCATCATCACACTGTAACAACATTAAATTTTTTGACTTCTCCACACTTTACCCTACCATTCCTCATGAACAACTAAAATCTCGAAAGGTTTAATTCATAGATATTTCCTAGTAAGAACGGTGAACGAAGATATAGGTACATTGTTGTAGCTAGAGATCAAGCCTATTTAGTGAAAAATGACTCCAAATCGGAGAAAAATATACAGTGGAAGAAGTGATTAAAATGAGTTTCTGATCGACAATATATTTATTCAGTTCGGAGGATTTGTTTTTCAACAGACTGTCGGAATTCCTATGGGCACAAACTGTGCACCTCTCCTAGCCGATCTGTTTCTCTACTCTTATGAAGCTGAATTCATCGAAGGGCTTCTTCAAACTTAAGATAAAAAAACTGACCCAATCCTTCAATTTTATCTTCCGTTATATAGATAATATTTTGTTCTCAAACATTGGAAAGAGGCTGTAGCTGCTAATCCATCCAGTGCATCACCATCATCTCTGCAGGTGGTCATCTAGTATTCTTCCATTGAAGTGCTCCATTACTCAAACACCCCATGTGATTTAATACATGTCAAATCAGGGAAAAATATGTTAGCAATAATAAAATATAAATGTTACTATTAATTTTGTTTCTGCAAATACGCATTTCGACAACTTATGTCTCTTCATCGCAGATAAAATCAAACATTTGGAAGTCCATTAACTGAAATACATGTGAAGCTGACAAAGAACAAATAGACTATAGGATTTTAATTTTCAAACCCTGAATTCAGCTTAGGCCAGAGCCATGCATGTGAGAGATTCTGTTTAAATTCAATTTTGTTAACTTTAGATATTGCAAGTTTCTAAATATAATCGGTTTTCGGGTCAGCACCGAAGTACTGACTACTGGGTTGTTTAGTACCCAATTTCAGCATATATGTTATCACAGTTATCAGCAATCTTCTTAAATGTGATTCATAAATAATTAGCAGAATTGATCTCATCCGTAATCTTATTACAATAACAAACTTTTTATCTTCAATCTACACAGATTTTGTTTCACGTTATAACACAAATCGAAGTTTGTGAAAGCTACCTCTGATATTTGGTATGGTGATTCATTATGGGTCCTATACCATACATGGGATGATTCTAATTTGTAATTGTAATGCCCTGTAATGCAAAGAAGTGCATGCAATGTATAATGCTCAAAATTAAGCATTACATGTAATTATAATATAATGCATTACATTTCATAAATGTCTGTAAATTAAGCATGACATGGCATTACCTTGCGTTACTTCTTTCTCATTTGAAACTTAGTGCTACGCAGTTTTCACCTATATTACTTATTTAGTAAATTGTAATTGAAACTCTATGTAAAACTTTGAGCATTGTTTTCCTATTATATATGTAAGTTTGAATATTGCATCAAACTTGGCAACTCATCTTTCTTTTAAGTTTAGAAATATTTAATTCAAAGTACTGCAATCATCATTTTATAAAATAAGCGACATTGTACCAGAGATCATAGTAGAATAAGTCCAAAGATCAAAGACCTGATAAAACTCCAAATTAGTTTACATATTAATTAAGAGTACATTGTAGGGGACCACCCAAGGACTATTGTGGCTAATTTGGTCCCAATTGGCCTGGTAGTTTCTTAAGAAAAGATATCTGAATGGTTTCCCAGATGGTCCAATGCTAAAGCATGTTCCAACCTGGTGGCCATCTTGGATGAGGTACGGTCATTAAAATCATAAACTTTGAAGGGGACCACCCAAGGACTTTTATGACTAAATTTGATTAAAATTGTTCTAGCAGTATCAGAGGAGAAGATCTTTGAAAGCATTTCCCATAGGGTCTTATGTAAAACTATGTTCCAAGCTGGTGGTCATCTTGAATGAGGTACAGTCATAAAAATCACAAACGTTCATGAGGACCACCCAAGGACTTTTGTGACTAAATTTTGTTTAAATTGTTCAAGTGGCTTCAGAGGTGAAGATCTTTGAAAGCATTTCCCAAAGGGTCCTATGTAAAACTATGTTCCAATTTGGCGGTCATCTTGAATGAGGTACAGTCATAAAAATCACAAACTTTCCTGAGGACCACCCAAGGACTTTTGTGACTAAATTTTGTTTAAATTGTTCAAGTGGCTTCAGAGGTGAAGATCTTTGAATGCATTTTCCATAGGGTCCTGTGTTAAACTATGTTCCCCGCTGGCAGCCATCTTGGATGAGATACGGTAAAAAAAATCACATTTTTGTAGGGGGCCACCCAAGGATTATTGTGACTAAGTTTGGTTAAAATTGCTCAAGGGGTTTCAGAGTAGATCTTTGTATGCATTTCCCATAGGGTCATATATTAAACTATGTTCTCCGCTGGCGGCCATCTTGGATAAGGTGCGGTAATTTAAATCACAAACTTTGAAGGGGACCACCCAAGGACTATTGTTACTAAATTTAGCTAAAATTGTTCAAGCGGCTTCAGAGAAGAAGAACTTTGAATGCATTTTCCATAGGGTCCTATGTTAAACTACATGTATGTTCCCAACTGGTGGCCATTTTGGATGAGGTACGGTCTTAACAATCACAAACTTAACTTTGAAGGGTACCACGCAAGTACTATTGTGACTAAATCTGGTTAAAAATTGGCTCAGTGGTTTCAGAGAAGAAAATCTTTAAATGAAAAGTTAACGACGGACGCCAAGTGATGGCAAAAGCTCACCCTAACTACAACCAGGTGAGCTAAAAATAGTTTCTAAGCATAACTGTTGTTCCCTTCTTCATATTTTTTCGTTTTTCCAAATGAAAGATTATACTTTCATAAAGTCTGTCCCATCCGCTACACCCAACATGACCTTTTTTCACCACCCTTTTTGTGGGAGTGGTCTTCAATACTTTAACCTTGATAAGACTGATCGCAGACCTGTTTACGTTCTTGTTTTCGTCGTATATGGTACGATAATAGTGAAAAAATACGTTTTACTGCCAGCAGAGTGTGTACAGCACGGTCAGGATTCCAGTTTCAAGTGTGCTCAGGTATTGGGATACTGTTCTCATTACCGGTAACTGTCGGGGTCGAAATTTCTACTTTGTAGATTCACGTCTCTTTTGTCCCATTTTCATCAGCAATTACATCAAAGAGGTAATACAATAGACAGTTAACAATAGATTATACATATGTAGTGTAATTAAAAGCGAAAGAGGGTTGGAGGGACGAGTGGTGTCCGACTACCGAACATGCATATAAGGAATGGATCCTAAATAACTACTCTATAGTACCAACAAGTACAATTGCTTGCTTTATAATAATATACACGATTTCTAGATCACATTGTGTCCGTTCATTTAGTTCTCAAACACCGGAAAGAGGTTGTAGCTGCTCCTCCATCCTGCGCATTACTATAATCTCTGCTTTAGTATTCTTCAGCGATCCATCATGGGAGAACCACCCGGACTTACGGGACGTGGAGAGCAACTCACCAACACCCCACCCTTTTCCATCTTGAAAAGGAGGAATCGTATGCTTCCGTCAGAGGCTGATACTCAAACACCCCATGTGATTTAATATATGTCAAATCAGGAAGAATATGTTAGAAATAACAAAATGCAGATGTAACTGCTATTTTTTTGTGCATTTGTTCAGTGCAGATAAAATCAAAATATTTGGAAGTTCTATAACAGAAATAAGTGTGAAGCTGACAGAGAACAAGCAGACAATAGGGTCTAAATAGAAAACCCAAAATTCAGCTAAGGACAGAGCTATGCAGATAGGGGAGATTCTAGGGAGATTCTCTTTAGTTTTAAACCCAATTTTGTAAGTTTTAGATATTGCTAGTTTCAAAACAAAATTGGTTTTTGGGTCAGCTCCAATTACTGAATACTGGGTTTGTGAATACCCTCGGAGACTGAAAGTTCACCAGCAGAGGCATCGGCCAAGAGGTTATTACTTACAAAATACCGACGTTACTGTCAATTTTGTTTCTGATTATGCGCATTACTACAACGTAAGTCTCTTCAGTGCACACGAAATTAAAACATTTGGAAGTCCATTAACCGAAATACGTGTGAAGCTGACAAAGAAAAAAAGTAAATAGGATCCAAACAGAAAAGCCAAAATTCAGCTTAGGACAGAGCTATGCATTAGGGACATTCTCCTCAGTTTTAAACACAATTTGTGAAATTTAGATATTGCAGGTTTCTTAACAAAATCGGGTTTCGTGTCAGCCCGGATATACTGACTATTGGTCGGTGAATACGCTCGTGGCCTGAAAGTCCATCAGTAGAGACATCGACCCAGTGGTAACAAGTAACAAAATTACGAATAAGCGCATTTCGCCAAATTTATGTCTCTGCAGTTGAGATAAAATCAAAACATTTGAAGTCCATTAACCGAAATACACGTGAAGCTGACAGATAACAAATAGACAATAGAATCTAAATAGAAAACCCAAAATAAGCTTAGCACATACCTATGCATGAGGGAGATTCTGCTTGGTTTGAAACAAAAATTTGCAAAATTTAGATGTTGTAAGTTTCAAAACAAAATCGGTTTTCGGGTCTACACCGAAGTACTGACTACCTTGTTGGTATGTACTCTCGGGGACTGAAAGAGCAGAGGCATCGGCCAAGTGATAATAAATAACAAAATACCGAAGTTACTGTTAATTTTGTTTCCGAATATGCGCAATAGGTAATAGGATCTAAATAGAAAAGCCAAAATGCAGCTACGGAGAGAGCTAGGCAACAAAATTTTTGTAACATTTAGGTATTGCAAGTTTCAAAACAAAATCGGTTTTCGGGTCAAGACCGAAGTACTGACTACTTTGTTGGTATGTACTCTCGGGGACTGAAAGAGCAGATGCATCGGCCAAGTGATAATAAATAACAAAATACCGAAGTTACTGTTAATTTTGTTTCCGAATATGCGCAATAGGCAATAGGATCTAAATAGAAAAGCCAAAATGCAGCTATGGAGAGAGCTATGCAACAAAATTTTGTAACATTTAGGCATTGAAAGTTTCAATATAAAATCGGTTTTCGGGTCAGCACCGAAGTACTGACTACTGGGTTGTTGAGTACCCAATGTCAGCAAGTATGTTATCACAGTTATCAGCAATCTTCTAAAACATGATTCATAAATAATTAACATTATTTATCTCACCGGTAATCTGATTACAAAAACAAACTTTTTATTCTGAATCTACACAGATTTTGTTACATATTGTAAAATCGAAGTTTGTTAAAGCTACCTCTGATATTTGGTTTGATGCTTCGTTATGGGTCCTTTACCAAAAATGGGGTAATGCTAATTTATATTGTAATGCATTACATTATTACAAAGTAGTGCATGTAATGTGTAATGCGCAAAATTTAGCATTACATGTAATTGTAATGTAATGAATTACATTTCATAAATGTCTGGTTATTGAAGCATTACATGGCATTACCTTGCGTTACGTCTTTCTACTTTTAAACTTTAAGCTACGCAGTTTTCTTCTTTGTAACTTATTTAGTAATTTGGTATTAAAACTTTATGTAAAATTTTTAGCATTGTTTTCCTATTATAGCTGCCAGTCTGAATATTACTTTGTAATTCATCTAAAAGTAAAAGTTTTTTTTTAAGTTTAGAAATTTTGTGATGAATAATATTAAATTCAAGTTTAAAAAATTTGCAATCCTCATGTACAAAACAAACATAAGCTACATTGTACTAGGGATCAAAGTATAATTAGTCCAAAGATCAAAGACCTGATAAAACTCCGAATTAGTTTACATAGCAATTTAAGGGTACATTGAAGTGACAGTCAAGAAAAGCAACCAGAACTTAGTCCATATTTAACATAATAAAATTGTTATCAATAAAAAAACCTACTGGAAAGCAAAAGATAAAACAGGCTGACTAAGTATAACTGTCAGTACCTAAATGAATTATACTTACACAGTGTATATGAAAAAGAAAGGAAACGGGGTCAATGTCAAGGAGACAACATCCCATATCCAAGTTAAAACGGCCCAAAACAAATTTTACTTTACTACTTTGACTTTACTACCGGATTTGACATGTCCAACACGGCGAGTGTCTTATAAGAAGCAGGACATGCTAACTCTACCGGTGCACCTGATCTCACCCATGGTTTTTATTGGGTCCGTGTTGTTCATCTTTGTGTGTCTGTGTCTTCATTTTTCTTTTCTGTGCCTTACCCATGTTGTGTCTCTGTTTTTTCCGCCTTTTTTGTTTCTGGTGTTGCCATTGTCCTTGGATTGTTCGGTTTTTTATTGACGGTTCGGTTCTCACTTACTTTACTTATAACTCTGTTATTTCATTATAGAGAAAGTAAAAAATGCTTTTCTAGGAAATAGGAAAAAATCCAAGATGAACAATCAACACTTATAAATTTCGTTCACACTTTCCAAATACCCAACAAGTGACTCAAAGCAAATTGAAACTCCTATATGATATTCCTGGGGTTTAATGTATCATAATCGTAGTGTAAACATTTAAATAAATGATGTAAAAATTATCCCAAGGTTTCAAATTCCAAGCAATCCACATCTTGTATCTGTATTTTTACTAAATCAGTCCAAGGATGGAAGTCAAAAACTTTTTGAAAACCTCTTAGACATTTAATCATAATTGTGTTACCGTAGATTTGTGGCTTATATAGCAATCAAAAGATTTTTCAGAATGTACATGAATGATGACGTATTTGAGACTTTACTGGATACGAAATGCAAGAGTCTCACTACAAAAACATGATTTAAATTCACGGTATGCAATGTTAACAAATCGCATATACATGTATAAATGTTTGATTTTGTGGTAAAAGTTCGAAAATGTAATATGTAATATAATGCATTACTTTTGTAAAGTAATTGTAATTGTAAAATAATGCTACATTTTCAAAAGTAATTGTTATGTAATTTATCCCATGCCTGTCCTATACCTGTAAGTTTCAGTATTGCATACTTTACTGCGTCTCCCCTTTTCGGCTACACAGCTGTTGTATTCCCCGTTTACAGACTTGGGGTGTTATTTTACTTCTATTTTCAAAATGTTACTAGTACTTTTTCGTTACATTTTTTAACCAACTATTGTGTACCATGAGGGTAAAAAGTAAACGTTTTATGCACATGCTGTAAATATGTACCTTAGGCTGTAATTATTATAGCCTTAGCTACATTTATATTGCCTATGCTCAATTTTTTGTAGCTTTACATGCTATATTTTTGATACCTTCTACAGTGTTGGCCAAAACTGTATATTTATTATTTTGCGTTGATATAGCAGTGGCTATTTTTCCGAGATATTATGGAAAGGCACTATAACATTAAAGCTTTGGCTATATCATACTTTTGACACTCCCAAGACGTTTGTATAATATCAAAGCATATACAATGCATATATAAAAATATAGTAAAGGTTCCAATAATAACGGCCTAGGCTATAATTTTACAGCATAGTCAGTATTATACTTATGAACCTCTTAGAGCAATCAATACAATAGTCTAGATTATAAAATGAAAATTTGAAGCATACGCTAAAAAATACTATGTCTAGGCAATAGTATTGTAGCTTAGGCTGCAATAATTACAGCTTAAGCTACATTTTTATAGCCTAGGCTATATACTTATGTAGCCAAGAAACTAGAATTTTACTTTTGATCCTCATCGTACACTATTACTAACCGCACATATACAGCCACTTGATATCTTGGCATGGAGGTTCATTTTTGGTACTTTGCTACATCTCCCCTTTCTTGACAATCTTGCTCTACTACTTCGTTTGTAACGACTAACTGTATTTCTGTCTTTCTGTCCTTCTTCACACATTATTTTTATCTCATTTTCTCTGCAACTGCTTAGATGTTTGTGGTTTGTACCCTTGTATTGTGTCAACACACACTTAAATTTGCACTTATCCTATTGATTTAAGGTTCAATGACCATGGAATAACTGGCTGCCATTTGGCGACAGTTCTTGTTTTGAACATTTTCTCCTTTTTCAATGCTAAATTGTAATTACTAAAGAAATTAATGGTCCTTCAACGATTTAAAGGGTCTGAGAAAGATTACTTAAAAAATCTTTATACGAGTGAAATGGTACTCGTGTGATCAGAGTGTCAATTTTTTGCCACTCTCCACGAATTCTCTCAAATGGTGGACTGTGACATAAACTTTGTGTTTACGAAGATCATGTCATGACTTTCTTCAACCACAAAAAACATGAGATTAAGCTTACTTTCTAAACACAGTAAGAAAGGGAAACAACACACTAAGGAGGCATTTTAAAAAAAGTGAACACAAAACTATAGACACAACTTTTATTAATTTTTACACTTCATCCCATCTTCTCCTATTGATATTGCAATTTTTCCTACTTCACTTTATATAAATTTCTTCTTTACTCAATAATAAACCAGGAAAAAAATCGGTAGTAATTACACAAGATATGAGACACAGTGTCTACAAAATATTATGGAACTAAGTAATGGAACAATGATCTTCATTTTGAAGTTTCATAATAACAGCAATATTCCTACCTCTCCCGCGTATGGAGTGGATTATTTTTAATCGAGCAAAAGCTACTGAGTCAGTGATATGACACATGTGTAAGCCTTTGTTACATTTATTTCCAATTGCCAACGTCTTCTTATCTTGGAACAATGTAACGTGTTGTTGTTTCAAATATAAATTGAAATTATCAGGTACATTTTACATCTTCAGCAATTTGACAAAAAAGTTTGACTGTTACCCTGGATTGACTTACTGAAAATATAATGTCTACCGTGCACGGAACAGGACATGCTTAACTTTTCGGCTGTGTTTTTATGTTCGTATTTGTTGGTTTTATTTTTATTTATTTATCTATTTATTGGTCTTTTTGTTTGTTTTTTTGTTTTTGTATTTGTTTGTTTGATTGTTTGTTTGTTTTTTTTTTGCTTGTTTTTTTGTTTTTTTTTATGCATAATGTTGTATATTTTTTGCTATGTCTCTGGATTTTGATTTTTGTATGAACCAATCCCTTATTCTTTTAATAATCAAATGCTGTTTGTTATTTCATAATAAAGGCAGCAGGTATAAATTCGCTCAAGGAATTCCAGTTTAGTTTATAGCAATACTAAGTATTGTAACAAAAATAGGATTACAGTAAACACCTACAAAAGCCGAAAACTACAATAACATGCCACAATTCTCAAGCGAACTAGAAGAACAATTATGAAGACAAGAGACAAACATCAATAACGATAGAAACTCGGGATAGGCGGACTTGGTACCGGCACTAGGCAAAAGCCAGTGGTAGGCTTAAACTGGTTTATAGATACTCAGACCTCCCTTTTTAGCTCACTTGGCCAAAGGCCATGTGAGCTTTTGCCATCACTCGGCGTCCGTCGTCCGTCCGTTAACTTTTATTCAAAAATCTTTTCCTCTGAAACTACTGGGCCAATACTTACCAAACTGGCCTGAATCATCACCAGGGTATGCACTTTCAAAGTTGTGATTTTTATGTCCGTAGACCAAACAATATGGCCGCTGTTACTAAAAATAGAACATAGGGGTAAATTGCATTTTTTTTGCAAATTACTCGAAAACCGTTACAGATATCAAAAATCTGACGGAGTAAAAATGATCAGCATGATGAGATCTACCCACTGTGCAATTTTGAAGAAAATCTGATAACCCGTCTGGGAGTTATAGCCCTTTTTCCGTGAAATTTTCAAAATTTTTGCATTTTTAATTTTTATTTCAAAAAGTGTAGCAGATACAGGTCAAATTTTGAAGAAAATCCATAAACCCTTGTAGGAGTTATTGTCCTTTTTTCACTGAATTATTTAAATTTTCGTAATTTACATCTATTATTTCCAAAACTATAGAAGATGAAGGTTTAGTGTAAATTAATGAAATGTTTACCATGCTGTGGCGAATTCAAAACTGATGTTGAAAATTGTTCCTTTACCGCCATTTCTAAAATGGCCGCCAAAAAAGGCGGGAAAATTCAACATTGTCTGATTTCAATAAAATTTGGTATCCAAATAGATCTTGATGTTGCGAGTTCAAAACCGGTGTTGAAAATTGTTCGTTGACCGCCATTTTCAAAATGGCTGCCAAAAAAGGCGGGAAAATTCAACATTGTCCGATTTCAATAAAATTTGGCTTCCAAATAGATCTTGATGTTGTGAGTTCAAAACTGGTGTTGAAAATTGTTCGTTGACCGCCATTTTCAAAATGGCCGCCAAAAAAGGCGGGAAAATTCAACATTGTCCGATTTCAATGAAATTTGGTTTCCATGTAGATATTGATGTTGTGACTTCAAAATCGTTATTGAAAATTGTTTGTTGACCGCCATTTTCAAAATAGCGGCAAAAAAAGGCGGGAAAATTCAACATTGTCCGATTTCAATGACATTTGATTTCCAAATAGGTCTTGATGTCGCAACTTCAAAACTGATGTTTAAAATTGTTTCTTGACCGCAATATTAAAAATGGCTGCCAAAAAGGCAGGAAAATTCAACATCGTCCGATTTCAAAGAGATTTGAATTCCAAATAGATATTGATGTTACGACTTCAAAACCGATGTTGAAAATTGTTTGTTGACTGCTATTTACAAAATGACGTCTCGACTTCAAAACTGGTGTCGAGAGAGGTCCTTAGCAATGACATTTTTATCAAAAAAGCCCAACAAAGAAATATAATAAAACATGATCAGACTTTAAAAACATTCAAGATATTGGACGTGTTCGACCTACGAAAGTTTGAGAAACTGAAGATCAACTGTATAACTTACATTGTTACCTTGATTGTGGCAACTGAAAGCCAGGTGAGCGATACGGGCTTCTGGGAGCCTCTGGTCTCTATCCCGTTTCCCTATAGTATAATTAATAATTAAATACCGAAGTAACTGTGAATTTATTTTCTTCATATGCGCATTTCGACAACTAATGTCTCTTCAGTGCAGATGAAATCTAAACTTTTTTAGGAAAAATTTAGGTGTCAACTCGGACAGATTCTCAGGAGTCACTTTCAGATCATATTCTTTCTACAAGTAGCTCATTACATTCTGCTTCACAGATTAAACCTTGTTCAGTCAAATTACATGATATTTTAAATTCTCCCGAACACCAAACATAAGGCACAATTTCGCCATCCCGAGTGAAAAACTGCAAAACTTGTAACATTCTTATCACAGACACACATTTTACCAGTAATTTAACCAACAAAACTTATCACACCAGAAGTTATGATGATCTGAATTGCTCCTCGAGAAATTTAATTTACGGCTTGGAGTGCTCTCTTTGTGGACTGATTTATGTAGGGGAAACAAAAGATAGGTTGAACAAACGTATGTGCAGACACAGATACGAAGTGAAAGATAACAAATCCCGACAGGTTTACGCACATTTCAACCAGCTAGATCATACAATCGTATGAAGATCAAGGTTATTGAAAAAATATATCAAAAGTCAAACGACGCTACCCTAATTACACCTTACCGTCAACAAAGAGAGGAGTACAATGTACTGGATCAAAGAGCTGGGAACAGCAATACCCTATGGTTGCAATGATAATATTAAAGTGTAGGTAATCTTTCAAGCCCAGGATGCAGTTCTGTGAATGTGATGATGGAAGCCAGCGAAGACCACGTAGTCATGGACATAGGCATTATACCGCCCCACATCTACATGACATTTCAATTAATGGTCTCCTTTCCTTTATGAAAATGCCACTAGGTATTCATCACATTCGCACATTCGTTCCTTGCCACTTTCGAAACTCCATTCGTTTTACAAAGTATGTTTAGATTCATCTGTGACTGACTGGCGTTCTCTGGAATATAAATTAACAGCTATCGTTATGGACATCGCCAATCACAGACTGTTCAAACCTGTTACAACTTCTGCAAATAAACCTGAAACCGATCATTTCTTAAAATTCAGTTTGCTAACAAAGGCATCGATGCCATTAATCTCTCCAACATTCCGCAAAACAAAACAGTGAAATCTAACATTCCTCCTTACTTCAAAGACCAATCTGTTCAACTTATCTCTTATTCCTACACTAAATCTATTGTAACCACTATTTTCAATCACAAACGGGTATTGCGTGATTTCCAGATTCATGACTTTAAAGCCAAACCGCCTGACTGCACCTGCTCCTCGTTCCCATTCAACTATAGTATTGGTGGACACGTGATAACGGGTGACCTAGATGTCGTTGGAAACCAAAAACTACGCGATATTTTTTCAAAAGGTCCAAAGCCTCTAACAATATTGTGTTTGTATGCAAGAAACACTATTTAGACTATCTTGTAAAGGAGATGGGTATTGACACTTCATCTGGCAATCCTACTTATTCCCCAGCTACATTATCAAGGGACGAGATAATCACAAATCACACTTCTGTGTTAGCATCATTCGGTTTCAAAGTTGATGAGAATTACAGTTATCTCCCTTATATTAACTGGGTGCCTAAGCTTCACAAGAATCCCTACAAACAGAGATTCATTGCAGGATCTGCCAGATGCACCACTAAGCCCCTATCAAAACTCCTTACCACTTTACTGACTGCAGTTAGAGATGGTCTAAAAAGCTACTGCGAAAAAGCCTATTCCTTGAGCGGCTTGAATCAGATGTGGATTCTTAAAAATTCCAAGGATCTCCCTGAACAGCTCTCCTCAAACAGTCTCGCATTCCTTGAACAGTTCTCCTCAAACAGTCTCGCATACTGCAATAGCATTTAAACTTTTGATTTTTTTACCCTTTATACAACTCTTCCCCATAATAAACTTAAAACAGTAATTTCCGATCTGATACATCAATGTTTCTGTACCAAAAACGGAGAACGCAGGTATTCCTATCTGGTAATAGGAAAAGATAAAACATATCTAGTTTAGAACCACAATGAGTCAAACAAGAAATACAGTGAAAATGACGTGATTAAGATGCTTGAATTTTTGATCGACAACATTTTTGCTGAATGTGGAGGCCGTGTTTTTCAACAGACAATAGGGATTCCTATGGGAACAAATTGTGCGCCACTTTTAGCTGACCTTTTCCTTTTTTCGTATGAAGCAATGTTTTTACAAGGGCTGATACAACAGAAACAAAAACAACTAGCCCAGACTTTTAATTTCAGCTTCAGATATATAGACGATGTACTTTCTCTTAATAACCCAAGATTTAAAGAATATTTACATCGCATCTACCTAGTGAACTTGAAATTAAAGAGACAACCGATACACCCGATTCTGCTTCATACCTTGACCTTTTGTTATACATTGACGAACATGGACGTCTGAAATCTAGATTATATGACAAACGTGATGAATTTGACTTTCCAATTGTAAATTTTCCCTTTCTCTGCAGCAATATACCTACATCCCCAGCATATGAAGTATATATTTCACAATTAATTCGTTACTGTAGAGCGTGCAGTACATACTTTTGGAAAGAGCAAAAGCACTGTCACAAAAACTGCTGAGTCAGGGATATGTTCAGCCGTTGTTACTTTCGTCCCTTCAGAAATTCTATGTCCGTCACCACGACATCATAGATAGATATGAAATGTCAGTGTCACAAATAAAAACTGACATTTTCAGCTAGATTAACGTCTTCCCGGATTTGACTTTACCCTGGATTGACCCACTGACAGTGTGACGGGTGCTGTATAGAGAGCAGGACATGCTTACCTTTCCGGAACACCTGATATCACTCTTGTCTATTGAGAGTTCACACTGTTAGTGCTTTAGGTTTTTGTGTTGTATATGTAATGTTCGTGTGTTTTGTTGTAAACATATTTTATTAATTGATTAATAACATGCATTACAAAACTAGAACAATTTCAATACTAAATCAATTAAAGGGATTCGGAAACAAGAACAAGTCTTATCTTAAGGGCATACGATACAGTTACAGGGGAGATAATAACGTTGTTATGTGGAGTGGTAACGTTTTCCCGATTTTCGTGACGTCGCTCAAAACATCGTCGTGAATTCGCGGGAAAAGGACCGTGAGTATTATAGTTTTAAACGTACTGACCCACACCATTGTATTCATCACTGCGAAATGCAGTGTCCAGGATCTTACTCACAACACATCTGTTATATCAATTTACAACGTAAAAAGTTAAACTTCGCTTTATTATTGTATTCACAAAATAGGTCTTGAATTTTACACCTGAGAAATGTCATATCGGTATCACAGGAGTTAGGCTCGTTAGATGTTCAAATAATATATAGTATTGTTTTAACATTTAACGAGCCTAGCCCCTGTGATCGGTATAAGGTGGGGCGGGATCGATGGGGGTGCGTAGAACGTGCAACCGTGAATGATCGACTGTGTATTTGAATATATAGATACTGTAGACGTCGTGCTGTGAAGGTGTAGCGACTAAGTTACTACTATACCAAGTCAATATAGGATTTATTTGGTTTGATTTACGAGACATTTAACATGTTAAATAGTTGGTAAAATGTCCGGTCTATCTTCAGTACCTTCTAGGATAAAAGGAATGTTTTCATTTTTTTTGTCCATTAATTACGATAATTCAAGATCTAAATTTTCCGTACTGTTAGAATTGAATCAAAACACTAAACACGACATTCTTCCGTTAACTGTTACTTGCTTGTTTTGCTTCGCTTGTTACTTAGAAATTCAACTGAATTTAGGTAAACGGACACAACATCGTCGTATGTATGGATCATACGAAGATGGACCACACTTTCAAATATATATTTTTCGTCTTGCACCATCTGAGACCATTATTGGAATTGACCCGAAAAAATGTATCGTTCGACAACCAGTTTGAAACAATATTTGGGACATTGATTTGCGATACTCTACCGCCTGATGAATTAATGCAAATATAACGAAGAAAACTCGGTGGGTAAAGATGAATGACGTTATACCGAGAGAAATACAACGCAACGTCATTTACCGCCAAAATATTATTTTTTGGTAAATTTTTGACAGTTTTTCTCGAATATCTTAAAACTAGCACATGGACCCCCCTATTTTCTAATTAGTTTTCAGGAGAAGACCATCAAGAGAACCATTTGCCAAAATTATGGAGAAAAATCAGTAGTCAATTTTCTTTTTATATCTCGATTTCAATCCAGGCATATAGCTATAATTTAGCATTACATATACAAAAACACCAAATAAGAGATATATCGGATGTTGTTATTATATTTTGTCATAATTCCATTTAAAGGCAATGAAATGAGCATTACAGATCAAAAAACAGAACTAATATAGCCCAAGTACTTTGATAATTACAAACATTTAAAAATTCCCATCAAAGACGCAAATTATTGGGTTTTGCCCTAAAATTAGCCATTTTCAACATTAAATATATCAAAAAGTAAGTCATGAAGGTATGTTTTTCTTTTCAAATCTGGAATCCTCATATCAAAATTTACGTTATATGGGATTTTCGTGAAAAATCAATATGGGATCTATACTGTACCGTATGCCCGTAATCCGTTTCCCAAAGTGTTTTGTGGGCATGTGGTGTCTTTGGTCTTCCGTCTTCTGGTGTTCTTGCTTTTGCCTTGTTTCTGGACTTTGATTTATGTAATCTTGTACTTTGTTCCTTCGGTATTCTACTGCTGTTGTTTCGGAAGACCATTAACTCAGAGATGTTCAGAAACTGATCGAGAACAAATAACCAATATGATCTAAATGTAAAGCCAAAATCAGCTAAGGACAAAGCTTTGCATGAGGGAGATACTCCTTAGTTTCAACAAAATTTACAAAAATTTAGATATTGCAAGATATCAAATATAATCGGCTTTCGGGTCAGCACCGAAGTACTGACTACTGGGTTGGTGAATACCCTCGGGGACTAACAGTCCACCAGCAGAGGCATCGACCCAGTGGTAACAAATAATTAAATACCGAAGTAACTGTGAATTTATTTTAATATACGAATTAAACCCAATACATGTAGACTTTTAACTCTAGAAAAAAAGCATATTTGAAAATCGTTATTTAGAAAGATAGGTCAAACAGTGTCTAAACAAAATGAATTGCTGTTCATGCTTAACCTATGAATATACAACACATTATACATAATACTAGTAATCCAAACCACGTTATATTGCCCAATCATAATTTCTACAGCAGAAGATAAATATCAACAAATCATATCGCATTTAATTCTTCATATATTTCTGGTGATTAGTTTCTGTCAATTAGTGCCATCATGTTTCTTTCAGTACACTTGGTTATACGAATACCTCTATTTACATATGCTTTTTTATTAGGAAAATCAGCTAAAAGTGAATTTGATGCTGCCCGTTATGTCGCTGTAACAGCTGATGTATTTATTAAATACACAGCAGAGAGCCTAATAGACTGTGCCGCTAAATGTCGTCTACATCCCGAGTGTGTTGTTGCAAATTACGACAGAATGTACAGAAAGTGTTTCTTATATTACCGAGGTGATTATACACACACTGAACATCGCAACTGGTATATGTTATATAGGAAAGGTATTTATACTTTATTTTCTTTAGAAATATTATAATTTCAAAATATATGTACAGGTCAATGGTCATAAACACAATTTTGGATCTTGCTCAGCATTTACATTCTTTTTGTTAACTGATTTTTTATTCTTCAAAAAACCTTTAACTGTCTACATCAACTAAAACATCTAACATAATGATCAGTTTTTTTGTTTTTTTTTTACATAAAAAAATAACGCATACAAATTACCAGTGCAAAGCCGTTTCCGAAAAAAAATATTGTTTCTCATTTGATTAGTCAATTAGGTTTTAGGTTTTATCTTTTGTATAAATGACATAATACCATGGGGGGTGTTAACTTGACATATATTTCGGTACGGGTGTGCGGACAGTAAAATTCAAAATGGCAATCCTAAAAGCAAAAATTGTAATTCTAAGTAACAAAGGTCAAAGTAAAACGCCTATACAGAGAAGGTTTCATTTCCATGATTTAGATTAACTTTTGATTCTGATAACTTCAAAAACATTTACTTGATTAGATCTGATTAATTAGAAGTTTAATAAGCGCTCGAAATCATTATAAAATGAAAAAAAGTGCATAACATGAAACATTTACAATTGCTTGAAATTACAATAGAAGCTACAATTTCCCATGAAAAAACACATGAAAAGCACAAATAAGACAAAAGACAAACGTAAACAATGATATGAACTCGGGACAGCCGGACTTGGTACCAATAACTGAACTAAAAATCGAAGACTTGGAAAGTATTTAAAACTGTAACATTGAATTCACAACTTTATTGAAAAGATATAGTCTTTCATATTTTTTTCTTTTATGAAATCTCAACGACAAAAAAAAAATTCAAAACCTTGAAATAAATAATGAAAACAATAGTTTCAGATCATAAAGGTCAACACTTATTAGAAAGATTGTATAATTAATTAAGGCTAGATGAAGTAAGTAAAGATGATTTAAAACAAACTTAACTAGAAGTGGTGCCATCAGAAATGATGGCCATCCCCGCACTCCCTGTTTGACACGGCGTAATTTTGCTCAACAATTTGGAATTCAAATTATGGTTAATCAATATTTTTACTTAAATTGAAACCAAGGATATATGGTTGCTGGGAAAAAATTCCCAAATATAAGAGGTCATTGAGACTTTCAGGAATTGTTTACCAAAATTGGAATCCAATATTTTGGAAAAACCAATTGGTTAAAATGTTTCTCCTAATTCAAGCAAATTATTTAAGTATGGTTGCTAGGTAGAATTCCAAAAAATAGTGGTCTTTGAAACTTCCAGGAAATTTACCAAAATTGGAATCAAATATTTTTGAAATCAAAATGGTGAAAATGTTTGTCCTAATTGAAACCAATTCTAAAAGTATGGTTACTATGTTTGTGTTTGTGTGTTTGTCTATATGTTGTAATCGTCCACTAGCTTAAGACACTAGTGCTTTTGTCGGGCAAAGGATGACAGTGATTGTAAGAGCACTTTGTTGACAATCCCGCACCCATGACCAATGAAGACATGGATGTAGCGTTGCTCGACAATTAGCAAAGAATTCCGCTTAAACCGGTTCTAGGGGCCGTCTTGAACTTAAACTGAGGTATGAGCAAAGCTCATTGTTGAAGGCCTCATGGTGACTTCAAGATGAAGATCAACAATAGAAGCGTTGTTCAATTGCTTATTTTTTACAATGTATTTGTAGAGACTTTGTCTCATGTGCATTTACTCCATATCCTTTTATTCATCATTTACTAGGTAGAATTAAAAAAAAAAATAAGCGGTGTTTGAGACTTCCAGGATATTTACCAAAATTGGAATCACATTTCAAAATTCTAAATCAGATCTTTATTTTTTCCAAACACTTCCAAAAATATATGAAATCATATGCTAAAAGTTAAGAAATATTAGTCTTTGACATTTTCAGGGAATTTACCAACGTTGGTACCGGAATCAAAATTCCGATTGATTGATTGATTGATTGAATATTGTTTAACGTTTCAACTATATCAAGACGAGAACAAATTTGTTTATAAATAATCACTTTGGGGTATGGAAAGGGTCATGGAACGGGGAATTCTGACTGCCACTGGAAAAGTAGGGTGAAATCGAAAGGGGCGGGGAATTTAGCCTCGTAGCTGATCACCTACGGACCACTCAAAAAGAGCTTGCTACAAGGGTTCTTTAACGTGCTGGAAGCGTGGCATTTCTTCCAACACGTGGACCTGAGTTTACATCCCATCCGAAAGATGGGTTGTGTATTTATTAATCCCGTACAACCACGGAATGGGTCCTATTTTTATATCCCGGGGTTCCCTCAGGGGTCAGCTCCGTTTAGGAGGGGTCATACCCCGCAAGCCGGAGATACTAGGTCCTATTTCTATACCCCGGGGTTCCCGGGGGGGGGGGGTAAAATTCCGAAAGTTCATTGCACATCTGCAGACTATATGCTACGATTCAATAAAAAATTAAATCCATAAATCCAAAAATATAAGATGAGTTCCACTTACAAGCTCATGTGTCAAAATTAACATCTTGGGCCCTCTTGTTTGCAACGAGACCAACATTAAAAATCCTAAAGCTTATTGCACATCAGCAGCACATATTCAACAATTAAACAAATTAAATTCATAAATCAAAATATGAAGGAGTCCCACTGACAAGCTCACATATATCAAAATCGACACCTTTGGGCCTCTTGTTTGCACCAAGACCCGGCAGGGATTTACGGGACGCTAAAAACACGCGTCTGGTACGCAAAAATAAATGAAAGGACGCAGATTTTATTACAATATGCGTCCGACAGGACGCAATATAATTAATGTATAAAATGCTATATAAATTTAGATCTAGGACCAAGTTGTGTAGAATCGTAAATCTGCACAATTCGAATGAAAGAATATTATTTAAAATAATAATCATGGAGACACACTCTAAACAATTCGTTTCCACTTTTAAATTCATTTTCGGGATTGTAACGGATGTTACAATTATTAGTCAAACAAAAACATATGTACGCGTATGCTATCAGAAATAAAATCGAGAAAACAAACTATAACAGTGGGGGGTGAATGCAAATAAGCAGTTGAACGTCGGGTAAAGGGGAAGTCGAAAAAAAAACTATAGTTCCAGAATGACCGGATTGATTGCAGGTATCAATGACATGTGTCATTTGTGTTCGGGCTTGGCTAAATACAACTAAAATCAGACCACAAACTTGTTACTTTTTTGAAATTTGCACATTATCAACACGATGCAATGTATCTTTGCCCACCAGGCACCTAAACTGGTTTTCAAAGACTCCGGCTACAGAGCTTCCGGGGGCGCGTCCCTAGATGGTAGCTGGTGAAATGCCCTGTCTAAGCGAGGTAGTCAGGTCATAATAAGGAAAGCCTAACCACGAACCATTGTAGCCAAACATTGTGGAGAAACGCCAAGCCCTATACAGTATCAGGACCCAGTCTTATTATTATTTTTTTTTGCTCAAGTGCAGACTTGCTGAGAGTTGTATATAGAAGGCTTAATTTCCTGCCCCTACTAATTTCTCAGGACAAGAAAATTGAAGAAATGGGTAGGGGCAGGAAGTTTATTCCTCAAATCGAATTCGTCCCTTTCAGCTATATTACTATTTATATGTAATTTTCTGAATTGATTAACTGAGTTTCGTCCTGATATAGCACACATATTGCTTACTGGACGTAAAACTACAACTAGTTAATCAAGAAAAAATTATGTGACCTTCTGGGACCCACATTTTTTTCAGAAGGACTCGGGAAACTTTACATGGTGGGTCCCTGGGACCCCACTTGACAGAAGTGGAGGTAAATCCCGTAAGACCATTATCAAAAATCCGAAAGCTTATTGCGCATCTGCAGCATATATGCAAAGATTCTATAAGAAAATTAAAACATTAAATCCAAAATGGTAGGAGGAGTTCCACTGACAAGGTTAATCTAACGGACGGACTGACGGGACCAAAGCAATATCCTCGCATTTTCTTCAGAAAAGTGTGGGGATAAAAAGTAGCAGAAATCATGTTCAACATTTCTCACTGAGATGATACCTTATCCCTTATTTTTCCACTTTAAGGTCAATGTAAAGAAAACTGGTTGCAGTGGTCCGGTAGTTGTTACTATTTCTCAACAGATCAACAGATGTGGACTGTTGCTCAGGTAATAATCTAGCGATATCAAAAGTTGTAAGGCCACAAAAGACAATATAGATGAAAAGGTGTTGATAGTGTGTAAAAAAAAATCAAAATTTGTCAAGTATTTCGTAAGTCAATGCAAGGTATTTCTTTTGTATAAGGCTACACTGTCCAAATTATCGCTGTTGTTGTTTCTCTTCATCTTGAAATTGTTATGGGCTTTAATAATGAGCAGACATATTTATACTCTATGTGTGTAAGATTTGTGCCCTGCAAGTTCTGTTGATGTCTGCTTAAAGAACACAAAAGTCCTTTTTTGGGTGTTGTTTGTCACCTAAATACCAAAGCTAATTATGGCTTAAATATTGACCACTGGACCCTTATCATTTGTAAACCTGCTGCGACTGTTACGATTTTTTTGTGTTTGCTTTGGAATATTTTTTTTTAATATGAATATATCTTTTTTAGGATTTCTGCAAAATGAAAAATGCAAATCTTGTCAAAATAAACGATGCTTTGGAAAACGAATGGATATCCGTAGTTATCAAAGGTATGTTTAACAATAAAAAATTAAAACATTCGTCGGTTATCTCAAGTTAGTTTTGTATGGTTTTAAAGTGGAGATAATTTCCATTAGCATATCAGTACCTTCTTTTCATATTTAAGTTAAAATCATCTCCCATTAAACTATATATATCTAACTTGGTATAGGAAGATATTTCTCATTCAATATGTTTATTTTCATTATACGTATTCAATACAGATGTGCAAAGTGATTTTTATACACTGAAACTACTTCAAACCAGCTCATTAATCCGGTTTTCCCACCACATCGGTAATTTCATAAAATGACAGACGATCCGATATATTTTTGCTTTCCTACACGCGCCACCCATTCAAACCATAGAAAGACAACTTTTTTTAGGTTTTAAGGACATTGATCAAATAAAATCATCGATCTTTTTCATTTGTGAAAGCCGTTGAAAATTTTTCATTGGCACTGAAGATTAATGCTTTAATTTTCCTAATACATCGGCAAAATACCGGTACAAAAATGAGGAAAAAGGAAATTCCAAACTCAAAGATATATAAACAAGGCAATCTATATCAAACAGGAATTGCGACAGCATGACGAATACAAAATAAATAACAAAACGAACAAAAACGCCACAAAAATTGAGCAGGCCAATTTGCCGCAGAACTAAACATTAAAGACTTCAAGGCAGTGAATATAACGTTTACTTTCAGCACATAACAAATTTGACAAAGCATCATTTTTTGTGGGTTCACGTTGATATCGCTTAATTTTGTCATTCATATGAAACTATTTTTCTAGTGTTTTTGGTCGTCCTCTTTTCTCCAATGATATTGCTTATAGATTGCCTGTTGTTGGTATTTTTTATAAAATTATCCTACTAGCTTGTTGCTTTAAATTGTGTTTGTCGTTGAATTTCTAATTCTCCTTTAAATGTAATTTATCTTTTATTCATAAATAATTATTCACCTAGTGTCAAAACTTGAGAACTAAAAAACTGCTGCAAATATAAAGTAAGAAAAACATAAATTTAAACTATTTATACCTTAAATATATAGGATTAAAAACATATTGGATCGGGGCTAATGACATCGTCAATGAGGGATTATTCGTTTGGAATGTAGACAACGCACCATTAATTTACAAAGGCTGGAGAAATGGAGAGCCAAATGACGTTGATGGAAATGAAGATTGTGCATCATTCGGCTTCGACTCAGAAAGCAGCTATGGATGGAATGATTTGCCGTGTAATCAGATGGAGTTGTACATATGTGAAGCATGATACAAATGTTAATTTGTTGGTCCGTATTTAACAGTTGGCAAAATCTAGATTTTATAAGCAAAATGGCAATATATATCTAATAAATATTCATGGTCTTTAATGATTCACTTATTTTTTGCTTTGAAACACTATATTAATATTGTTCCTGCAAACTTACTTGCGCAGTTACCGTTGATTTAGGCTGCTCATCATGTCGCAACCACCTCTTTCAACAAGTACTTTGCGCTCATGCTTTGCAAGGTATCATAACATGTGTCATCCCGCATAGATAAGCAAGGTATTGTTTAGAAAATTGGCAAAATGTGCCGTCCAAGAACAAATTGGTGGCTTCAATACTTCAAGAGTTTATTTACAACAAGTGTTTCATGAGGAACATGGTTTAAATTTAT
The DNA here is from genome assembly GCA_002080025.1 of Modiolus philippinarum. Classification (NCBI taxonomy): domain Eukaryota; kingdom Metazoa; phylum Mollusca; class Bivalvia; order Mytilida; family Modiolidae; genus Modiolus; species Modiolus philippinarum. Next base: position 50,975 of record MJUU01059190.1, on the reverse strand, counting down.
AGATCAAATGACGAAATGAACAGGTATCACATTAAACATATACTCTTGTTCAGAAATATGAAATATTCATATTTTCTGAGTAAAAAATTGAAGATTGGAAGCATTATGCACAAAGGTGTGTGGATGAAAGTATTATTTTTTTACTTTGAACATTGTTTTCTAACTGTGAAGTACGAAAGTCTCTGATTCTACGAATTTGTTAGACTACTCCTTCAACCCGTTCTGAAACCATTTTTTTGTGTGTGAAAATGGGACATTTTTAGCTCACCTGGCCTAAAAGGCCAAGTGAGCTTTTACCATCACTTTGCGTCCGTCGTCCGTCCGTCCGTCAACAATTTCAAAAATCTTCTCCTCTGAAACTGCTGGGCGAATTGTAACCAAACTTGGCCTAAATCATCACTAGGGTATGCAGTTTCAAAATTGTGTTCAATTAGTCCGAAGATCAAACAACATGGCTGTTGTTACAAAAAATAGAACATAGGGGTAAATTGCTGTATTTTGCAAATAACTCGAAAACCGTTACAGATATAAAAAAATCTGATATGAGGTAAAATGATCAGCATGGCAAGATCTACCTGCCCGCCAGGGAGTTTTTGCTCTTTTCCGTAATATTTTCAAAATTTTAATTTTTTTTTTATTTGAAAAACTGTTATAGAGAGGGGTTAACTTAAATTGCAAAAATGTTCAGCATATCAAGATCTACC
>MJUU01059190.1:1571-30320 GCA_002080025.1 Modiolus philippinarum | reverse complement strand
TTTAGAAACAAATAAGATTTTTAAAAATCGTTATTTTAAAGAAAATATAAGAGAAAAATAAGAATTAACTTTCTGTAATTATGTTTTGGAGATGCCTATATAAAATTTACTTACTAATTGAAAGTTATTTGAGATAAAATAATAAAAGAAAGCCTAGTGCTTCGTAAACAATAAATGGAATGTTATAAATTGATGGTCTTTTTGTATGAAAATCCTGAGAAAAAAATCATTGAATACTACCTGTAAGGAACACAACATTTTCCCCAATTACCCCAAAAAGGGTGCAAATCCCAAAATCTTGCAAGGGGCGGCTGAATAAATATAACAGCAGAAATTACACAGTGTTCCAAAAAGAATACCCCCTGTCCACGAACAAAACTTCTTAATGTAAAACTGAAGTTTATGTATTACCTTTAAAATTTGTGTGAGAATGTGAAAATATTTTTTTTCATTAATTTCACTGCTTCTATAATTTCAGTTCAGTTATATATGTAATTTATTATTTTATAAAGACCTAATAATTTATACGGTTTTCAGTGGTAGTTAGTGCTATCAGTTTTGGCTGTAACTTACTTGTTTGTTTGAATAACGAATGTAGTGTCTGTCTTTCTCTTTGTACTCATTCGGTCTTAATATACGCGTATGGTCCACCTCGTAGAAGACCGTACAGGTATACTCATACGGTCCGATCGTACGCGTATGGTCCGATCATACGCGTACGGTTGGACCATATGAGTATACGCATACGGTCCGGACCGTACGCGTACGGTCCAAATACAAGTACATGTATGGTCTGGAACATGTACACATTGGTTCCTTACTGCTAGACACATGGGCTTGTTCGTGGGTCGTGTCAGTTACTTTTTGGGAATTTCTTTGAATATGACACTCGTTCATCGTTGTCAATTAAGTATTTAGTGTTTTATCAACATTCCATTCATTTCCAAATCTCTATTGATGACTTACATTAACACATTTGAGTCAATGAATTGGACACCACTGCTCCGAAGATTTGGACATTTTTTTTCTGCAATTTCCGCTTATTGAACACTACCGTCATCTAGCGGAAGGGGAAGGTCCTATCTTTTGTGTAAGATTTTGTTGTTTGTCATCACGAGCCGGACGTTTACAATTAAACACAGAAGTTAAAACATAGTGCATTGCCTTAATGTTATTTCACCAACAAACGCGTAGGAATCGTGTCAATTTCAGGATTATCACCAATAGATAAGAGAATTAATGTCAAACTACAATACAATATTTCTTATCTAACATTATCTATTCTTTTGTTTCATGCCTTCTTTGAAGGTGGCCAAGGTATTCAAAATATATCATGGGCACAGTAGACATAATGGTCCATTGATGAGGTATTTTTGGAGAGAAAAAGTCCTGTTTTGGGGGGCGTGACGGCGTATGAGATTTTAAAGTTTATGAAAACTACAAGTTCTGTTTCCGGTATTTGCCATATATTTGCAGATTTTATACGGGGTGTTAGGAGATTTTAAAGTCTATGAGATTTTAAAGTATGCGCCGTACGACGGAAATATTCAAAAATATGATTTCTATATAGAATTTTAACTTTAGTTTATTATTACAGGAATCAAATGTTTATTCAACTGTTAAAAATATCATCATGGTCAGAGGTTTTTGTAGAAAACAAATCAGTAAAACTCAACAAATTGTTGGTAGTTTTATGTGCGGGTATATTTCTTTAATTGAAATAATTCAAATCCATATTAAATGAATAAGATTTTTTTTATATTTCCTTTTGTAAAATCTTGTAACTTCTATGCTTGTTACTGTTTTAGGAATAGATAAGGACATTATTACCAACAAACCAACAGAGAACATAAATGGTCTGAATAAATCTGTAAGCAACAGGTCAAAATGACCATTTAATGACCCCATCAGAACACAGATAGCCTAAACTGATGATATGTTATTATTTGCAACTATTTTCACAGCCATGAAATATGCAGGCATAGTGTAAGAATAACATTTCATGAACAAACCTGACCAAATATAGCCATAAGTGATCATAGTTATTAATCGCGACTATTTTCACAGCTAGGAAATCTGCAAATATAGGGTCAGAATGACATTTTATGACCAAACATGACCACAGATAGCAATAAATGATTATTAATTGCTACTTTTTTTACAGAAATGAAATCTGCAAATTCATGGTCAGAATGATATTTTATGACCCAACCTGACCACATATAGCCAAAAATGATCGTAATTTTTAATCGCGACAATTTGACAGCCATGAAATCTGCAAGCATAGGGTCAGAATGACATTTTATGACCCAACCTGACCACATATTGACATCATAGTCAACGGAAATTATGTCCTTAGCTAGCTGTCAGTTACTTCGAGCATTTGTCCGGACAGTACATGTGTGTATTGTCTTCATGTATTACGTACTTCATTGTAAGGGTACTCGTCTTCATAAGTTTGACTTTTTTCTAGTTTGATTTTTACTGTGAGTCTCCTTGTGTATTTATTTTTTAGCCATTCACCACACAATAGGGGAGGGGGGGGTTGGATCCAAGAAATCGAGTTTAAACCAACCGCAATTTTTGCGCCTGTCCCAAGTCCAATGGCTTGTCCTTGTCTTCTTATAAAATTTTAGTTTCTTGATACTTGGGTTATTGGATGTGGTTTGTTTCCATTGATTTATTTTTTTTTACCTTTTTGGGGCCATTTAGGGCTTGCTATATGGTGTGAGGTTCCTCACTGTGTTGAAGACCGTACAGTGGCCCCTAGTTGCTTTGTCTTGGGTCGTTTTAATCTGGATATGGGATGTTGACTGCTTTACATTCACCCTATATTTCCTTTCCTTTTCATACAAATGATCATAATTATTAATTGCGACTATTTTCACAGCCATGAAATCTGCAAGAATAAGGTTAGAATTATTGCCACACCCATGAAATCTGGTAGAATAGGATAAGAATGACATTTCAAAACCCAAGCTGAACACAGATTGCCATAAATGATCTTTATTATCAATCGCGACTATTTTCACAGCCATGAAATCTGCAAGCATAAGGTTAGAATTATTGCCAAACCCATGAAATCTGTAAGAATAGGGTCAGAATAACATTTTATGACCCAACCTGAACACAGATTGCCATAAATGATCTTTATTATTAATCGCGACTATTTTCACAGCCATGAAATCTGCAAGCATAAGGTTAGAATTATTGCCACACCCATAAAATCTTTAAGAATATGGTCAGAATGACATTTAAGACCAAACCTGAACACAGATTGCCATAAATGATCTTTATTATCAATCGCGACTATTTTTACAGCCATGAAATCTGCAAACATAGGGTCAGAATGATATTTTATGACCAAACATGACCACATATAGCCATAAATGATCAAAATTATTATATACACCTATTTACTGGGTATGAGGACAATAGCTAGTTTATAGTTTCCCGAGACACAACTTTTTCCCGACGCGAAGCTGTTCGAATAGCCAGTCAATAGGTGTTTTATTGTACCGAAATCGAACATTAAAGGGGTCAATGTGAATAGTTCAGCGTCCTATTTAATGACCAGTAAGTAGTTCATCACCAGTCAATAGTCATTGAAACTATTGACCGGCAAATAGTGTGTTTGTGACAAATGTGAAAAAAAATAAAATTGTCCAATAAACAAATTATATAGAAAATACATACTGCGGTAAAATAAATCATGACTATTTTCACAGCCATGAAATTTGCAAGCATAAGGTCAATATATGGTCAGAATTTTTCATCAAAATGTTACCATAGCTATGAAATTTGCAAGCCTTAAGTAAACCAACACATATAACCATTGAGGGTTGTTATTTTCCATTGCAACTTTCAACACAGCGAAGAGTTTGAGCCATATTTAACATATTTTCCACAGCAATGATTTGCATAAGTTATAACCAATTTATTTGGGCCATTATTTTTCTGCCTGTTTTCGGTGACCAAAGGCAGAGACATGTAGATAAACATCAAACACATCCATTTTTATAAAGTACCTATAGAATTTATACACAAAAATTCTATAACTCTATAAATGACTTTAGTGCATTTTACTTTAAAGGTGAAATCACTAGTGACAACCGTGATCTACTTTCAGTTTCGCTAGAGTACAATCAGTTACATAGTTATACAATATTTAATTTGAAAGAAAATGAAACCCAACAGTGCTTCTTGATATTAAGAAAATGTAATGTATAGCAAAATAATGTGAGATGTCACATCGCGCTTTGAATAAACAGAGGTTTCCCGCACATTTCGCAATTCCGGAACTTGCAATTCTCATACTGGAAGTTAGTATGGCAAAAACCGGAACCGGAACTTGCAGTTTTCATAGACTTTAAAATCTCTTACGACAACGTGGTTTTATTTGGAGAATATTTTTAAAAACATCAACAAATAGACGGCATTTCTTAGACTGAAAAATACGGCATTCGAAGAATAAAACTTAGGATAAGCCCTACTTCTACTTACACAATATATCATTGAGTTATTGCATTTTTGTCACATTAAACTACGAGCCATATTCCACAAAACCATTTTTTTCTTATTTTGTTGTAGTTTATGACAAAAAGAGATTATCTGCCTTTTTTGTTAACACTATGTGCATTAACAAATGAATATAAATAGCAACAGTTAACTTTGAAGAACAAAATTGGTAGTTATTGTGTCGCCTGCGTTCACGCAGTGGCGACATATAGGGATTACTATCCATCGTCTTGCGTCGTCGGCGTCGTCGTCAGCGTCACAAAAATTTCTAGCATATTTTTCTCAGGAACCATGTTTCTGAGCCTTCTGCAATTTGGCATGGAGTATTAGTATGGGGACCTATACCGTGTAACAGAGTTTGAGATCTCTCGCATGCCTGACTTCATGTTTGACAGAACTTAGAATATTTTTTCTGTTATTAGGCAGGCGACACATGTCTCTCTTCGAAGACTTACTACTAAGTTTCAATATTTCGATTTATTATGTCCTAAGTCTCACATACCGTTTTTACTGCATCAAATGCTGGGTTAAAGAGTGCGTCAAAAATTTGTGGATGCTGATTATATGGTTGATCAGATGTCATTGTTGTAATTGTGGAATTATGTGAACTATTATATTTGATTTTGTGAGAATGATAGCAAATGTAAGAAATAAATCAATATAAAGTGAATTTTTTCATTACAGTAGGTTATTAGCTGTTTGTTTTGGTCACATGACACACAGCGTGGAGGGTATAAATAGCATGTTCTGCACATGGTGCGAAAATGGATGTAAGTGTTTGTTGAACTTTACCTCGAAAGGTTTTCTTCATGATATCATCGTTTTTTTATTGTTAAATCCAAACTGTTTGTAAAGAGATTTCAGGCTATCATAGTGGCTATGCTGGTTCATAACTTATACGTTGAGGGGGTGGGGCCTGTGTATTGGCATTCTATTTGCTAACTTTTACAAATTTTGGGGTAATTTTTTCAACTTTTGCAAATATTTCCATGGAAACATACAGCACATATATATTGTCAGAACGACACAGATGTCTATGCAATGTAAAGTTTTTTCCAAGGATTCCAAAGAGCATCTGTCATTTCACACTTTTTCAGTAAAACTTTGCAAACAAGATGTGAATGTTTGAAAAACAGACACATGAGAACTGTTCCATGAGACCCTAGTTTAATTGGGAGAAGTCCTCGTTTTTTGGGGCGTTGTCCTGTTTTATTGGGAGATTGTCCTAGGGTTATTTGGCGATTTTTCTTGTTTTATTGGGCAATTGTACTGATACTACGGAGATAAATGAAATGTTCAAATCTGCGTTTGAACCAAATCACCACCCGTGAAAATAACGGCACATGAAAACGGAATCATTAGGTGCTACATTTATGGATGTATCGCAGTAACATTCGTATGATTCAAATAGTTTGTATTGATGATTAATTTGGAACGAAACGACTATTATTAAGTAGGAAACTTCAGTACTAAATAAAACATGGTTGTTTCAAATAACTAAATATGGAAGTTACTGTGAATTAAGTTTCTCCATACGTGTATTTCGACAACTTATGTCCCTTCAGTGCAGATAAAATTAAATGGAAGACCATCAACTCAAAGATGTTTAAAAACTGATAGACAACAAATAACAAATATAATCTAAATGTAAAGCCAAAATCAGCAAGGGAAAGGGCTTTGCAAGAGGGAGGTGATCCTAAGTTTTCAACAAAATTTACAAAAAAAAAGTTATGGCAACGTTCTAAATAGAATCGGCCATCGGGTCAGCACCGAAGTACTGACTACAGGGCTGGTGAATACCCTCTTAACCTGGACAATGGCTGATAAATATATTGGAATAAACAACAAAGTTGAAAGGGTCTCATTTTCAAACTATATATGTAAAGAAATCTTTATGTTATATGGCCCATTATTTAACCTTTTCCAAATTTTTCCTACTACCTACCATTATTTTCGTGATAAGGGGTGGATCGGCAGGACACAATTTTAAAGAGAACGATTGTGCCCAAATTTATTTCCAACTGGTCAAATTGTTTCAGAAGAATGTACACCAAACGTGCAGACTTTGAATACATCTGTTTTGGAGGAAACCAATTCAGATATTTTGTGATTAAGGTGTCTCAGTAGTATTATTTCACCATTTTTGTCTAACACTTGTTCATTTATGTTTCATTCATTAAGAAAATTAACAAAAGAGTTACTTAAAATGTAAAGAAAGCTGCAAAGTATTTTTAATATTTATTCCTTATCAAAATTACAAAATTTTCTCTACAAAAAAGTTAACTAAAACACTTGTGCTTTAAATATGTTACTGGATTTACAGAACACATAAATTATGCAAGGGGGATAATTTTATGAGAGGATTTCACATTGATGTCACTAGAGAAATTAACATTTCGCAATTTATCTCTCTTATTTCATCGGTGATCCAAATTTTTATTTTTCATATGTAAACTATATAATGATTTCAAAACACATGCATAGTATAAACAAAATCTATAATATCATTTTCCCTATCATTTCTTTGTAAAAACCTTAAATTTTCAATTTTAGTTTTTGCGCTTAAATTCAGCGCAACCCCGATATTGTATTTTATATTTTGAACAATAATGCAATTATGTTATTACAAAGAAAATTTCATTCTATAATAGGAAAATAATACCCTAAAGACACCTTAAGTTTAATTCTTATTTATCTCGCCGATATCCACTATTACGTAAAGAATGTAAGTTACGTCCAAGTTTTCTGGATATTTATCAGTTTTTGACATTTTTTAACAACATTTCCATAAAATCGAGGATGAGAAATGCCCTTTGTAATTAGCTGTTTGCGAGTCACGTCATATCCAGATACCAAATGTTCATATCTTCTGTAAAACTTCTTAAAAGTCTTTAATAATTTATGAAATCTGTAACCTTGTTGTAAAAGTTTCGATGTAAGAGTGAGGTTACGCTCATTAAAATCATCAAGGGTAGAACAAGTGTGAGCGAATCGTAGAAGTTGAGATATATACACCCTGTGATGTTCAATTCTAGCACCAGGTTTGAATAACAAAATACCGAAGTTACTGTTAATTCATTTTCTGCATATACGCATTTCGACAACTTTTGTCTCATCAGTGCAGATCAAGCCAAAATATTTGGAAGTCCATAAACCGAAAAACGTGTAAAAGCTGATAGAGAACAAATAACCAAAAAGATCTAAATAGAAAAGCCAAAATTCAGCAAAGGACAGAGCTATGCATGGGGGAGATACTCCTTAGTTTTCATAAAATAAAGTAAAATTAAGATATTGCAAATTTTAATAAAAATCGGTTTTCAGGTCAGCACCGAAGTACTGACTACTGGGATGGTGAATACCCTGGGGTTACTAACAGTCCACCAGCATGACCAGGCATCGGCCCAGCGGTAATAAAAACAAAATACCGAAGTTACTTGAAGAAGGGATTGGCACAAAAATTACGATACTTGATCAGCACCTCGTAAGTAATTCATGCAATGTTTGCTTTGATTTTCTAGAAGAAAATCTTTGTATGCAATTACCTTAAATTCCAAATGATAAACCAAGTTCTCCGATGGTGGCTATTTTGAATGACGGATTGGCACTAAAGTAACATTACTTGGTCAGGACCTCACGAATATGGACTGAAGTAACAACACTTCGTCGACACTTCATATATGTACAGCTTAAATCCATTCAGCGATTGTCTAGAAATAGATTGATGCATGCATTTGACATAGGGTATTTTGTTTAACTTAGCATGTTGGATGACAGATTAGCACCAAAGAAACAACACTTGGTCACGCAAGCATAACGCGTTTGGTTTAAATCCATTCAGTGATTCTCAAAATAATTCTTAGATAGAAAAACCCATATTTTAAACTAAGCGCTTCGCTGATCGCCATGTTGGATAAGTACCGGCACCAAAAGTAAAACACTAAGTCAGCACCTCATTAGCATCATTCATCATAAGATTGAATTAGTCCCAATCCATTCAGTGGTCTCAAGAGGAAGTTCTTTGAAGGAAAATATACAACGGACGACTGATGCATTTAGTGCTGACAAAAGCTTATCCTGGCATAATAAATATTACTTTCCGTTATATTTCAACACCCTCACTACAAAAATGGTTATTTTACAAAAGACACATACAAGTTCAGGCCTCAAAGTAGACTTTGAATTAGGGTCGCTAGTTGGCGATCGTTGTCAATAAAATGATCGCCAATAGAAATTTTTGGTCGCCAGAGATCTTTGCGGTGCTTGAAGCTGTGAATAATAGCAAGTAAATTGACTGTTTTAGGGGTGACAAAATTGTCCAATAAGAAATATTTCAGCTATATCACTACGAAAACAAATTAATCAATGTTTAAAACTTGTAAATAAAAGAAGTGAGAATAAAATGTGGAAGAAACAACTGGGGCAACTTGTTTTGATTGCCACTGGAAGAATTGGAGAAATGGGTAGGGACAGGAAATTAAGGCTTCTCTGCTCTCACTAGGAAAGTATAGATAGCTAGATTGAATAGTTAGAGATTAACCTCCAGTGAGCAATAGAATGAGAACAGGTGAATCAAATAAAAAAAATTACAACTATAAAAAGGAAGAAATAAAGGGTGGATGGGGCAACAAGTTTCGATCACCAGATTAGAAATGGGTAGTGGCAGAAATATATTCTTTTATATCACTCAGCAAAACCTTGACCCGGACTACTTATCCTTAATTGAGATGCTTTACATTGATATTTGACATCGACTTCACGCCGAAAGGATATGAAAGGGTATAAATCAATACCGAAAACAGATATAATTAAATATTTCGGTCGCCAAAAGGTAAAGATATGGTAGCCAGGCGACTAGTTTTTATTTTTAGACGCCAATCAGTATTTTCTGTCGCCTAGGCGACCATTTCAGTCGACTTAATAGAGCCCTTAAGTTATTCTTATTAAAATTACTTCATGATATATTGCGAACTTATGACACATTCGGAATAAATAAAATTTGAAATTCTGCCCTTCATAGTTCAGAGATACATAAACATGTATTCCTTTGTAAATTTACTTCTTTTTATACTCCTTATCATCTGTGCTAGACCGTTATTCATATTCAATTTTTCTATCAATGGCATCTCCAAACAATGAATTATTGATTAAACAAATTTAGTTTTTATAAAAGGGATATGTTAAATGTGAATTTTAAATTTGAATTTTATGTGATATTTGGAAAAACCTGGACCAAATATAAAAACTGGGACATTTTTCTCCGGTCACTCCACAAAACAAGGACATACATAAAAATTTTACAACAAACCAAGTAAAATTGTTCAGTTTTTCTATAACCGATGTTGGCCTATGTGTTATCTACACATACATTGAAAAGTACAAAAAAGGTCATAATCAGAAATCTCTTTTCAAAACACAAAACATCTCCCCCAAAAATAGGACTGAATCGCTCTAAAAACACAACCTGGAAGGACAACTATGTCTACTGTGATGAGCAGGTTCCCCATCTTCTGTGCGCAGCATAAAGGGTTAAAGTTAAGATTAATAATTTGGTTACATTGGAAGACATGTCGTCTGCTTCATTGTTAGGGAATCGTGTGTATATTTCGACTTGTAGGTAAATTTCACGTAAATTTCTGTATCTCCTGGTTTCAAGTCGATAGTAAGTGAGAACCGAACAGTCAGTCTAAAACGAATAATCCAAGAACAATGGAAACATAGGAAAAACGAAGATATAACATGAGTAAGTCGCAGATTAGAAAAATTATAAAAATAAAGACATACACACATACAAAGATGAACAACACGAACCAATAAAAAGTCACTGGTACTTGGTTGTGTAATTCGGAAACAATCTATATTATATCTATGACTTCAATTTTGCATGTGTTATTTATAATTATCAGTAGAAAGTTGGATTGGAACGTGAAATAGGAAAGAAGGGTACGAAGAGGAATTTGTGCAAAGCAGCATACTTGGCAACTTTGACATTGATTGGGGGAGGCTCAATCAGGCATCAATTCATGATATTATAAAATTATCAAAACTTTGAATTTAACTTTCCCACAACTGTTAAATAAAAACCACACAGCGATTCTATTCTTTTCATGGAAGATTTAGATCCTCGTGTAACTGAATGACGTGCTCGTGGTCTCAATTTTGGACGAACATTCAATCCTCTATCACCAGAGTTTCCAAACAAACGACTGATTTTAATTCGACTGTACATACTTTAACTTTTACATACTCTGTCTCATCCTGTTGCACATCTTAAATCTACCTGTATTGAATAACAAAAGTACCAAAGTAACTATAGATTTACTTTCTGATTATGAAAATTTCGACAACTTATGTCTCTCCTTAGTTTTCAACAAAATTTTCTAATTTAGATATTGTTGGTATTCAAATAAAATAGGTTTTCGGGCAAGCACTAAAGTACTGGCTACTAGGTTGGTAAATACCTCGAGGACTAACAGTCCACCAGTAGTGGCATCGACCCAGTGGTATGGTAATGAATAACAGAGTTCGGCCATTTCGACAACTTACGTTTCTTCAGTGCATAAAAAAAATATGTATGAAGATTTAGAGACGTCGTAAACGACTCCCATTTCACATCGCGATCAATTGTTTTATGTTACTCCATTCTAATGGATTTCTTTAGTTAAAAGGTGTACTGGAACCAACTGTACCCGTTACACGGAGTACATCTCCATTGTTGATAATTGATAACACTCTGTTTCTTGCTATACTAAAGTCGATTAGAACATAGAGAATAGCAGAACCCTGACATGTAAGGCAGGTTAGTCACCTCTGTCTTCTTCGTTTTCTGGGAGACAAATGATACATATTAGTATTTCACAAAAAGCACCCAAATAAAGTTCAGAAATAGTTACTCCGTGAACATTTTGAGACATATGTATTATATGACGTAAACTGATGATATATTTTGTTCAACATTATATCGACTTGCTTGGAAACAACTACAAAAAGTACAGTAATTTATGAAAGGATATGGAGTTAATGAACATGAGACTATAAGACATATGTTAACTCCAACTGCGATTCATTTTAATGAGCTGTTTGAAATAAAAGGGACAACAGGAAACACCTACAATGGCTGAAAATTATAATTACACGCCATAATCTGCTAGGGTACTACATAGGAAAAACACAAATTAGACAAAAGACAAACGTAAACAACGATTGGAACTCGGGACAGCCGCACTTGGTACCGGCACTAGCAAAAGCTAGCGGTAAGGTTAAACCGGTTTATTGGTACCCAAAAAAGCAAAGCCACTACTGTTGGATTGTTAGTCCCCGAGGTTATTTACCAACCCAGTAGTCCAGTTCCTAAGTGCTTGGGTACCCATAAAAATGTATGGCCATTTCCGAAAGTCGGAAAGCCATCTCATCAGCAGCACTAGAATGGAGTTGGCATAGAAAAAAAGAAGGGAAATGGGGTATATGTCAAAGAGGCAACGACCCAAAGGGGAGTAATAACAACTCAAAGCCACCATAAGATCTTCTTGGCATATCCATTTAGCAGTTTTGTGACGCGAATTTGAAGTTGTGCAGGGATTACATCGTCACGCTAAACTTTATAATTATTTTATGCACCTTTAGCTACAATGTGAACAAAAGAGGTATATATTTATTTAATAATCTCTGTAAATGACTGAACAAATTTTCTTCAATAGTTTTAGACAGTCTTCTACCGGGATTTTTTAAAGATCCAAAAAGCTGCAAAAATCTTCATTGCCTTTATCTTCTTTTTACAAATAGAGTAGATCTCTACATACGAAGATGCTTCCATTATGACTTGTATTGTGTGCAAGATCAAAAAGACTTCCTATTGAAACTATCAGGACACACAGAGACACTAATTAAGGTCTACATGCTAAAGTGCAAGAGAATATAAAATCAACAGAAAACACCAACAAGTGCCGAAAAACACAGCCACATGCCTTAATTTACCAAGAACTTAACTGCACAAGAAAAAAAACAGAAAACAAGAGTAAATAACGATAAGAACTCGGGACAGTCGGAACTTGGTACCCGGACTAGCAAAAGCTAGTGGTAAGGTTAAACCGGTTATTTGGTACCCAGACCTTCCTTTCTCTGTCCCGTTTCCCTATTGTATAATAAATATACGAATAAAACTCAAATTAGGTAGACTGCTAACTCAATGATCGACATCTTGGGGAGAAAAAGGGACAAAACGTAATTTTGAAAAATCAAATAAGAATTGCTCGCCGCTAAACTGCTGGCTATTACTACGAGCCTAGTCTGCTGGTAAACACTGTCGCATTAGGAAAGAAAAATCACACTCAAAGCTCACAGAGGGGTTTGGTAAAGAATCATGTATTACAAAAGACATCTGTAGAATCAGTGAGAGGCCAAAATTCATGTTAAACCCTAAAGTCATTGGATCTCATAGCCAATTTAACGGACACATGCATATTTTCCTGTCGATATCCCCTATTGCGTAAAAAATGCAAGATACATCCCAGTTTTTCTGAATTTTTATGCCCCCAGATCGAGGATCGGGGGCATATTGTTTTTGTCCTGTCTGTCTGTCTGTTTGTCTGTGAGTCCGAAACTTTAACCTTGGCTATAACTTTTGAACTATATAAGGTAGACTTTTGATACTTGGCAAGTGTATAGGTCTAGTCAAGAGGAACATAAATATGCAAAAAAATAGGTCAAAGGTCAAAGGTCAAGGTCATAGGGGTCAAAAAGGGGTAAAAATCGGAATCTAGGGCATATGTAGTGTTTCACAAACACATCTTGTTTTTATCAGTTTTTGGTATTTTTTAACAACATTTCCATAACATCGAGGATGAGAAATGCCTTTAGTAATAACCTGTTTGCGAGTGACATTATATTTTGATATCAAACAACGGCAGTAGAATACCGAAGAAACAAATGTTCATATCTTCTATGAAACTTTTCAAATGTATTTAACAATTCATAAAAAACTGTGACCTTGTTGTTAAAGTTTGGAAGTGATCATAAGACTACGTTCATTAAAGTCATCGGGAGTAGAACAAGTGTGAATCGTACAAATTGAGAAATATTTACAAAATCATCTATTTTTATCATTAACTTTAGTTTTAATTTTACGAGAGAAGGGCAATATTTGGAATCATTGTTAGCTTCATTGAGGTTCAGTTGTTGTGGATAAATAAGATAAATAATGTCGATATAATCTAAAAACTTGGGATTGTCAATAGTAAGGTTATCGTCAATATACCCGCTCTTATCATTGAAGATAGAAGTTTTGTATGGTTCCATTGTGTAGTTTTTCATGACGTCACGTTCGTAACAGAAAACAATAGGCTCTCGAGAGCCTGTATCGCTCACCTGGGTCCTGCAGCACTATAAATCCCAATTGATGGTCCATCTTTGGTGGTGCATGTACATAAAAATCAGAAACTTTTTATAAAATTTAATTAAAATAGTTCAAGCAGTTTTAGAGAAGATTTTGAATGCAGTTTCCAAACTTAAGGCGCCTATGTTAATCTACGTTCCCTGCTGGCAGCTATTTAACATAAAACTTTGAATAGGGTAACATAAGGACTATCATATCAAAATTCTACTGGAATTGTTCAAGCAGTTTCAGAGGAGAAGATCTTTTTATGCAATTCCCACTGGGTCCAATGTTAACTAAGTTTTGCTACTGGTGGCCATGTCGGAAGACGGATCAGCACCAAAGTAATCAGCTTGGTAAAAATCTCACAAGTTTCATTTATGCAATGTTTAAATTGAATACATTCAATGGGTTTCCATGATATCTTTGCATTTCCCCTGAGGGTCCAATTCATTGCTGGCAGCCATGTTTGATGATGGATCAGAACTGAAGTAACAACACTTGGTCAGCTTCTCATAAGCAAAGTTTGGATAAAATCTATTAAGCAGTTCTCTAGAAGTAAGTTCACAGCTGGTGAACACTTGGTCAGCACCTGACAGGCATCATTCATGTCATGTTTGATTTAAATCCATTCAGCAGTTCTCTAGAAGATCTTTGTGTGCATTTCCCATAGGGTCCAATGCTGTCGGTCATGTAATATGACAGATTGGCACCAAAGTAATAACACTTGGTCAGCACCTCATAAGCATCATTCATGCCAAGTTTGGTTCAAATCCATTCAGTAGTTCTAAAGTAGAAGTTCTTTGTATTCATAGGGTCCAATGTTAAGATTAAGATCCCCGCTGGTGGCCATGTTGGATAATGGATCGGCACCAAAGTAACAACACTTGGTCAGCACCGCATAAGCATCATTCATGCTTAGTTTGGTTCAAATCCATTCAGTGGTTCTCAAGAAGAAGTTCTTCGTATGAATTTTCCCATTAGGTCAAACGGTAAACTAAGTTCCCCGCTGGCGGCCATCTTGGAAGCGGTCGCAAAATTTGAATGTGTTCAATAAAATATAGTCCTTAACATGCTCAACAATTTTTCAATATAAACTTGACCTTTATCTCAAATCGTTTTTGAAAAATAGGACAAAAAGTAAAAAATCACAAAAATTTGACCAATATAGCACCACACCTCACATATAGGTGCTTGGATTTTCTTCAAAATATCCATGTGGGTAGATCTTTACACGCTGAACATTTTTGCAATATAAACTTAACCTCTATCTTTTATAGTTTTTTTAATAAAAAATAAAGATTTTCCTAAAAATTTCGGCATGGGTAGATCTTCTCATGCTAATCATTTTTACACCTTGTCAGTTTTTTTATATCTGTAACGGTTTTTGAGTTATTTGCCACAAACTGTAATTTACCCCTATGTTCTATTTTTAGTAACGACAGCCATGTTGTTTGACCTAAGACATACAAGATAATAAATTTGAAACTAGATACCCTAGTGATGATTCACTTAAAGTTTGGTTCCATTTGACCCAGTGGTTTCAGAGGAGAAGATTTTTGAAAATGAGCGAACGACGGACGGACGACGGACGCCAAGTGATGGCAATAGCTCAACCTAGCTAAAAAAGAGATCTGCAATGAGAGATGTACAATTTGTACCCATGGGAATTCCTATGACTTGTTAATAAACAATGTTGACAAAACGAACAAAATGCTGCCCGGCCAAAAATCAAGTGCTTTAATGGTATCATCACATGTTGAAAAGATTCCTTGCTTTTTATTACCAGTAATTAACTACAGGCAAGAAAATTTGAAAGACAATTTCTTCAGTTGTTCAAATTTAGATTTAATCAAATTATACACTTGGCCATAAGTTAAGGACCACCTGATTTGAAAGCTTAGTTCCAAGTCATATTTTTGAATAATTTTTGGCGCTTTCACATGCTTAATGAGCTTAACATAGTGCATTGAAATGCTGTCTTAAATTTTGATAGAAGGTTAATAACACTGTCAAAATGCTAATGAAACATCGTTACTTCAAAGTTGAACTACCCTAGTTTCCCAAGGTTATCCAAAAGAGTGAAAATGATTTCTTTCTTCAGATCAATGGCTAGTTTGACGTTAAAATCTGACAAAGTGTGTTCTTATCTACTAGTTTCTCTAATATCGGTGCAATTTTGATTTTGTAAGTTTTCAACGAATTTACAAGAAATTAGATGTTGCAAGTTTCCAAATAATATCGGCGTTCGGGTCAGCACCGAAGTACTGACTACTAGGCTGGACAATACATTCGGGGATCAACCGTCCTCCAGTAGCGGCATCAACCTAGTGTTAACAAATAACATAAAACATAATATAAACAAAAATTATTGAAATAAGATAAACAAATGAAGAATAGTCCTGTAGATGATATCGTATCAGAAGGTCGGCAGTCGAGTACCTCGACTCTGACATGTCCTTAACAATAGTACATCTTTATAAAACGGCTTCGTTATGATGACAACAAGTACTGAATGATATGCCCAACTATCATGAAACACATGATTATGTATGGTGCTAGTCGGGAAATGAAAAATTAAAAACTTCGTATTGGTACCAGTAAAGAAGGCAGTTAGCACCAAGACGTACCAATGTCACCTAAATATCACTCCCATCGACGCCGACATGTTGCTCGGGTTGAATTTCCTAAAGAAGCATAATGCGACACTTGATTGCGAGAAGCACCTGTTGAAGTACTTAAGACAAGAATTGCTGATGGGGTATGGGAAAGCCCGCACATCCAGAGTAGCGAAGGTCTATGTATCATGAAAAGCCCAGTTACAATCATCTCTGAAAGGATAAAAGAGGCACTGGACCCAAAACCGACTATCAATTAACACACGACTATATATTGTGCTGGTCGGGAAATGAAAATGAAAACCTTCGTAATGATACCAGTAAAGATGGCAGTTGGCACAAAGACGTCCCAATTAAACCTTTATGTCGCATCCACCGATGACGACATATTGCTCGGGTTGACACTGGTGCAAATCCCCACTTCCCAACCCAACCCAATTTTTTAAGTCCGCATTCACCCCCTCTTTAAAATAGAACATGTAAACACGAGCATAACCTGCACGCACTGGTGGAACAGGGCCCATTTCTAGACCCACCTACCGAAATTTTGGAAAATTGCGTTTTTCGTTCAAGTTTTTCTTTCAGTTGCTTCAAAGTGTTAACCAAATCAAATGCTTCCCAGTTATAAAAAGATGTATCAAATGATTGCTTAGTGTATGAGATTTACAAAGAATCCAAAATTTTACAATTTCTATGCCCAATACGTTCCATAGCGCCATTAAACGTACCCCTACCCCTATGAAATATTGAGGAAAATTTAGATATTTCCATTGAAATTGCGTAAGTTTGATGGTCCAAAGAACCCGAAGTGCATCTCGATTCCCAATTCTGAAAATTGTTTTTAATTTTTCAATCTATTTTCTTGAATATAAAACATGTTAACATAATGTCAACATATTTTTAATGACCAAAGTTTTATTTTCAAATAGACAAAATAAATGGATCTTTGAATATTTCCGAGTTTTGTCATTCTTTTGCTCAATATTACTTTTTAGTACACAAATATCATTTAAAATAGGTATCAAATGAAAGCTCATTATATTTGCTTTATAACTATTACAAATAATGGCCATTCTTATGTAATATAAACATCATACATCTATAAAACTTACCCCTACCCAACAAATTTACTGTAAAATTGTCAAGTTTTTGTCTATGTTCGCATAAAAATAACTAGAACACGCAAAATGTGTGATGTATATGACAATGTTTCATACATTATACCATGATTTCGTATTTTAACAGCCATTTGTTGACTTAAACTCAATATTTTGCCAAAAAATTGATGAAAAATGGGAATTTTCAACATTTCAGATTTGCCCAATTTTCACTGTTAAATCGTTATATATGCCAAATCTGGAGGATATATCTGCAAATATGCCAATTAATTGTTTTAAGCGATACATTAGTTGTCTAAAACTGTTTAGAAAAACAAGAAGTGTTTGATGTGACTCAAAATACCGAAAAACTTACCCGTACCCCAACACATTTTCCCTAAAATAGTCATTTTTTTTACTATATGCGCTTAAAAATTACCAAAACATAGAAATTCTGCATTGCATATAACATTGTTGCTATTTCTATCAAGAATTGTCATTTTAAGTACCACTGGTCAGCTTAAACTCAATATTTTGTACAGAATTGACGAAAAATGGGAATTTCCAGCATTTCAGATTTGTCCAAAATTCACCTTGAAATAGTTATACGTGACAATCTGGAGGATTTATATGCAGATATGCCAATTCATTGTTCTAACCGATATATCAGTTAACTAAAAACAATGTTTAGAAGAACAAGGAGTTTTCAATGTGTCTCTATATACCGAAATTTTAACCATACCCCTAGAAAATGATGCTTAAAAATCCCCAGAATATGTATGTCTGTACATTTATACGAACAAAACATACTTTCTGTACATTTATACGAACAAAACATACTAATGTTTTACTTTCTTAAAAGAAAATGCATTTTATATATCGCAATATGCAATTTCAACTCCAAAATATCGGTACAATTGTATATTTTGGGCAATTTTCGTGAAAAATGGGAATTTTCAGCATTTCCGAATTTTACATAATTCAAAGTTGAATTGTTGTATAACTGCCCATAAACCACACACGTGATCTTATCTGTGATAAATGGGAGTCCCTGTGTATTTTGGTGTTTGAAATGATATGCTATTGGACCTTAATACAATGTATAAGCTTTTCAAGCTGAATAAAATGATATAAATTGTGTTGAATATTTGTTGTATTAATTGTACGCCACTTTTAGCAGATTTGTTTCTTTATTCGTATGAAGCCAGGTTCAAACAAGGGCTAGTTTAGAAAAAAGACAATTAGCTAGCCAAATCCTTTAATTTCAGTTTCCGTTATATAGATGATGTTCTTTCATTGAACAATCCTCAATTTAAGGATAACCTTCATCTTATATACCCAAATGAACTCGAAATTAAAGACACCACTGATACACCATCATCAGCATCATAAATGGACCTATACCTCTACATTGACAACTCGGGACGTCTGAAAACAAAACTTTACGACAAGCGTGATGATTTCGACTTTCCAATAGTGAACTTCATGTATTTGAGCATTAATATTCCCACTTCTCTGGCATATGGCGTGTACATTTCACAACTCATTCGCTATTGCCGTGCCTGTAGTTTGTTAAGCGATTTTGTCAACAGAGCGAAATTACTGTCTCAAAAATTTATACATCAAGGGTATGTTCAGTCACTGTTGCAATTGTCACTACAGAAGTTTTACGGTCGTCACCACGATTTAACAGACCATTACAATGTTTCTGTTTTACAAATGAGAACAGATCCAGAGTTTGTTACTGGACTGACTAACACCGACTGTGACAAAACCGAACTTTTCACTGGCAGTGTGACGGGTGCCACGCGTGGAGCAGATCATGCTTATCCTTCCGGAGTACCTGATGATACCTCAGTTTTTATAGGGGTTCACACTGCTAGTGCTTCAGTTTTGTATCGTTCTTGTTCATTTTTGTTTATTTGTTTTGTCTTTGTCATACTGTCTCAATTCGTGTTGCTGTGAATTGCCGTGATTTTGGATTTATGGATTTAGAATTTCCCCTTTCCTTGTTCTTGCTTCGGTATTCGTTTGCCGATGTATTGTAAGGGATTATATGTTTGTAATTTATGAGACTGTAGTTATTCTAAAATGTTTAAAAACATATTTTCTTATGACCTAGATATAATGAAATGATATCGAATCAACATTTTCAAGTTATATATCAATTTCATGAAGTATTTGCATCTCAAAGTGAAAACAGCAGAAATTCTAAAAAACGGAAAATTCCCATTTTGCATACAATTTCGAGCAGACGAGTCAAAAAGACACCTCTGAAAAAGTTTAAATCTACTTAAATGATCCTCTGCATGTCAGCTTTAGTGAAATACACACTAGAATTCCAATAGAACATTATTCCTTAATTATTGGTTGCAGAAAGCTCAATTAAAACTTAATAGTCTATTAAAAGTAAAAAAGTTTATTAAATAAGAAGGAAATGTTAAAGCTTAATAGACTATTAAATATTTAATAGTCTATTAACTTTTGTGCAACCCAGTCCAGTTTGGAAATGATATGCATTGGAACTTTATACAGTTATTAAATTGTGTTGAATATGTGTGGTAAGGGGTAATATGTTTGTAATTTATGAGACTGTAGTTAGTCTTAAATGATTAAAATAGAAAAAAAGAAGGGAAACAGGGAATGTGTCAAAGAGACAACGACCCAAAGAGGAGTTACAACAACTCAAAAAACAGTCGAAAAGAGACCCATTAAGAAGTTTAAATCTACTTAAATGGTCCTCTGCATGTCAGCTTAAGTGAAATAAACACTGGAATTCCCATTAAACATTATCTATTTATCATTTAGAGCCTGAATATTTCATATTTTCCCTTAATTTTTAGGGGGAGGGGTGCTAATTTTGATATTTCTGAACCCACAATACGTATGAAGCCAAAATGTTTGCACACGATTTGTTGCTAACATATCATAAATCATTATTACATCGGATATTATTAAATATATTCAGATTTTTACGACCACTTATACAATATCATGCTGCATTAAATTAATTAAATCATTCGCATTTGTGGATTCTGGATAAAAACGGACAATAATATCTGAATAAACAAGATAACGTATTTTTCAAGGGCCAACATTTCAAATTTGCAGTTCACTATCTCCTTGATTGTATTTATCTTGATTCATCAAGACATAAAAAACGTGATGTGCCTCTCAACTATGTATGCATCATATAGAAGTGTTTACAGACTGGCTAGCTCTTGATTAAAAATGGGTCTGACCCTTTATAGCTAGGAAACAGAGCTACGCCAAATAGGTTGACATACTACCAAAAGCTTATAGAAAAAATGCCATCGAAGTCAGACGTAAAATAAAAATTTCAGGAAATTTGTACATTTTCAATTTTGGCCCTTTTTGGATTTTGTATCCCTTTTCGAAAATCTGATGGCTGAGTACTCGCTATTTTTTCAAAAAATCCATTGCAAAACCTGCATTAAAAAGGGGCAAAAACATATCTAACATTTTAAAATTGGTGGCTTTTGTCCCCGCGTTACCTTTTGAACGTTACATGCGACGTAAATCCGTTGACGTACTACAGATTGGTAATTTCTCCCGGAGCACGCTAAGGGAAACCCCATCAAAAACCGATACATAATAAATATTCTACAAGCAATTACATGAGAACAGCTAGTTTCCTCCTTTTGTAACATTTTTTTGGATCGCGGATCACAACAACCAAAACCCACCAAAGCTTTTTTTGTGGAAAGGCACATCGTATTTAAAATTACATAAGGATACATCAACCGGACATTAAGTTATTTGCTAAGAACTTAAGTATCATAAGGCGACGACGACGACAGCAGCAACGACGATGACGACAGCGCCATGCAATAATAAGGCCTCAATTTTTTGGTGGTCATATAGCAAAATGAGGGACAACAATACCCCAAATCAATCCAAGCATTCTGATTGTGACATGGAATATTGTATCAAAATTTCATAAGGATTGATAACCTAGAACTTAAGTTATCGCACGTAAACTGAGTGTACAGACGACGATGCTGACAACTAACACAACAATTTTTTCCAGCAAGCTCAAAGGTCACAAGAAGGGTGGTATAGTACCTTCTAATGATGACACATCGACATGCCAAATATTTTAAGTCAAGGTCAAAAGATGAAAAGTCTGGTCTGGAGCTTACGAATTCAGTACTTTGACCTCATGTTCAAATGGCAATGTTAGGTCAAAAACAGACCAATATGGCATGCAATACCATAATAATACCCGAACATACAAAATATCTGAAGTCTAGGTCAAAACATGAAAAAGTTCTGGTGCTGACGAATTCAGAAATTTGCAATCAAAGTCAAAGGTCAAGGTCACGAGAAGGCCATTATTGTACCACGATTCACCATATTACACTCGAACATCAACCATCTTATGTCAAGGTGAAAGTAAAAAGACCATGGTGATTCAACAACATGCCAAGTATCTTACGTCTGGGTTAAGGTCTGAAGATGAAAACATGAAAAAGTTTTGTCCTGGAGATCACATTTTTAGTAATTTGATCTCAAGATCTAACTGCATGGTCACCAGGTGGACATAATGGTTGGCAATACACCTTCGAATGATGATCCACAGTCATATCGGAAATAAATTTCCAATCAGCAGCACTAGAACCAAATCCAAGTAAATCCATAATTTCGAAAAATGTTTAAAATGCATACAACAATGAGTTCCCTGTGGTGATTTAATGTTGTGATTGTCTTCTATCGTCTTTTTGTCGGATAATGGATGACAGCAATTGTAAGAACACTTTGCAAGTTAAGTTTATGTTTGTTGACGATCCCGCATCCATTGATCATTAGGTTAAAAGCATGGATGTAGCGTTGCTCGACAATTAGCAATGAATTCCACTCAAACCGGTGCTAGGGGCCGTCTTGAACTTGCTATTTGCTATGAGGTATGAGTAAAAGTCGTTGTTGAAGGGCTCATGGTGACTTCAAGATGAAGAACAACAATAAAAGCGTTGTTCCATTGCTTATTATTACCATGAATTTGTAGAGACTTTGTCTCATTTGCATTTACTCCATATCCCTTCATTGTTAATCAAATGAATTCCGAATGTTACTCTATGTTGAAAGCCAAAGTTATATCCCGTACACGATGTTATGAGGACCAAAAAGAACAGCAAAAGAAAAAGAAGTAGAAATAGTTGATGATTGATTGATTGATTAATATGGGGTTTAACGTAACTTTCAGCAGTATTTAAACTATCTCATGACGGTCAGTTTTACAGCTGGATGAAGCCGGAATGCCCGGAGAGAACCACCGACCTTGGGCAGGTAACTGACATACCTTATTATTTATGATTATAGGTCGAGTACAACCGTTTTTTAATGTATAAAGAATTGGGTAGAATTGTATGTTGGTAGGATGCTTTGATTTGTGTTGGTAGGGTACTGTTATGTGTGCTGGAAGGGTGCTGAGGTGTGTGTTAGTAGGGTACTGGGATGTGTTTTGGTCGGATAATATGATGTGTTGGTAGGATATTGTGTTGTGTTGATAAGATACCGCGGTATGTGTTGGTAGGGTACTGTCGTCTAGTTGATAGAGTACTTTGGTTCGTGATGATAGAATACTATGGGACATGTTTTTAAGGTACTGTGGTGAGTTTTTCTAGGGTACTGTGGGGAATGTTGATAGGGTAATTTCGTGTGTGTTGGTATTTTATTTAGATTTGTAATCTGTTTTTTTTTTCAGCTTTTACAAATATTTTGGTTTATTGATTTACAAATTTTTGATTTGATCTGCACTGAAAAGACATAAGTTGTCGAAATGCGCAAATGCAAAAACTAAATATACAGTAGGTTCGGTATTTTATTATTTGTTACGGCTGGGCAGATGCCACTGCTAGTTGCCTGTTAATCAAAAGGGTATTAACTCGACCAGTACTCAGTACTTTGTAGATGACCCGAAAGTCGATTTAATTTAGAAACTTGCAATATCTAAATTAGTGCACATTTTGTCAATAACTAAGGAGTACCCCGCATGCAAAGCTCTGTCCTCAATTTATTTTGCCTTTCTATTTAGATCCTATCGGAAATATGTTCTCTTTCAGCTATAGCAAATATTTCGGTTTATTGATAACCAGATGTTTTGATTTGATCTGCACTGAAGAGACAGAAGTTGTCGAAATGCGCATATGCAGAAACTAAACTTACAGTAACTTCGGCATCTTACTATTTGGTAAGATACTGTGTTTTGAGTGTTTTTAGGTTACTTGGGTTTGTGCTTGTAGGCTCTTGTAGCCTGTTTTTGGTAGGATGCTGTAGTGTGCGTTTGCAGTGTACTGTAGGATCTGTTAGTGTTTTTGATTGGTTATATAGTGAGTTTTATGGTAACATAGAAAATCCAATAAAACATTCACTATTAATTTCTTAAGTCTAATAAAAACAAGAAAATGTGTTGTTATAATTTATCATAGTACAAAATTATATCACATTAAAATTAGGATACATCACGGAGGATATTACATTAGTATGTACATTGTGTATTACATTTATTTTCAATTTCAGACATATATGAACATTATAGAAAATAATTGATTAAATGTGGTGTAATATCATACTTATAAGTATGTGATGTTTTAGAATCGAATTTACAGAAAAATATCTGAATAAAATAAGAACATCAGATAACAATAGAATGCATTTCATAAAATATTCAAACTTTCCCTCTTTATTGAAATTAATCCTTTTGTAGAATTTCAACTTCTATTTATAATGTCACATTTAAATGTTCGGCCTTACTTCACTCACTTGTAGATTGTATGGTTTCATTTTACCTACCCTAAGAGACTGAATCAAAAAACATTATATGGTTTCTTTATTTTTGAAAAATGAAATTTTACTTCATTTTAAATTTGTAGAAAAATAAATTCCACATTTGGGGGTGGGGGTATGTATTTGTGAGGTTAGCTCAGTTTTTCTAGTTTTAATTTGTAATCTTTGTACCTATATATATTCCCTAATTTTATTCAGTTTAATCAGCTGAATCTATAAAAAAAAACTAAAAGAAGAAATTTTGAAACAAAGGTTTTGTCAAAATTGTGTATAGTAAATAATGATAGAAATGAATAATACAAAGTTTACTTTCATTCATAACTGTCTCCATATTTCATGTAACGCTTTTACAAATTCAGGGTTATAAACATTCTACCTGTCATTTATTGCTGTCTAATACAAATAATGTCAAACATCTCACAAAACCATTCAAAAGGTTCAGTCTTACCGGTACAACATGGAAAAAAGGGAATAACAGCAAAATTCTACAATGGCTTAAATACTAGTACATGCCTCATTAATTGCTGTCTTAATATCAACCAAATGATTGTCGACATTCCTTCACAACCATTTATCTAAGATCAATATTCCCTGTCTACATACATCATTTATTGCAATTTGCATATCAATCACACTATTTTCATACAAATATTTAACAAGCTCAGTGTTATCATTCTTACTTCTATATCCTTCATTTATTGCTTTTTTCACATCAAACAAATTATTGTCAAACCTCTAACACAACTATTAAACAATTTCAGTCGTTCCCCAACTACACGCATTATCCATGGCTGTCTACATATCAGACAAAAATGACGAACTTTACAACAATAAAACAAGCTTGGTGTTACCTTCACTACATGCCTCAATCATTGCAGACTTTATATTAACAAACTGTTGTCAGTATTCTCACACAACCATTTAACAAATTTAGTGCTACCTCATCTACCTGCCATATTCATTACTCTCTTCACATCAAACAAATTATATATATCACCAAACATCTCTTATACACATTTCACAAAATCAATTTACTTTTACTACATGCCCCATTCATTGCTTTCTTCGAATAAATCAAATTATTGTCATCATTCTCACACAATCATTTTAGAAGCTCAGTTTTACCGCTACTTCATGTATCACTTATTGATGTCTCTATATCAAATACATTTTTATCGAATTATCACTAAACTATTTCACAAGTTAAGCATATCCCTGTCTATATGCCTTATTTATAGCTGTCTTCATAACAAGCAAATTACTGTCACACTCCTCACACAACAATTTAGGAAATATAGTCTTACCACTAATACACGCCTCATTTTAAGATGTTTTCAAATCAAACAAACTCTTGTCAAACTTCTCACACATCCATTTAAAATATTCAGCCTTGCCACTCAAACACACCTCATTCACTCCTGTCTTCAAATCAAACTAATAATTGTCAAATTTCTCACACAACCATTCAAAAAGTTCAGTATTACCCTGTCTACACGCCTCATTTATTACAGTAGTCATATCAAAGAAATTATTTCCAAACTTATCACACAACCATTTAAAAAGTTCAGTGTTACCCTGTCTACATACATGTGTACCTCATTTATTGTTGTCTTCATATCAAACAAATTATTGTCAAAATTCTCACACAACCCTTTGACAAGTTCAGTGTCACTCTGTCTACATGCTTCATTCATAGCCGTCTTCAAATTAAACGAATTTTTGTCTAACTTCTCACACAACCACTTAACAATTTCAGTCTCACCACTCAAACACGCCTCATTCCTTCCTGTCTTCATATCAAACAAATTATTAACAAACTTCTTACACAATCATTTAAAATGTTCAGTGTTATCCTGTCTATATGCCTCATGTATTACATGTACAGACTTCATTTAGTGTTGTCTTCATATTAAACAAATTAATTCCAAACTGATCAAGCAATCAATTAACAAGTTCAAGGTTACCTGTCTACATGCCTCATTCATTGCTGTCTACATATCACAAACTATAAGGTCAAACTTATCACACAACCATTTAACAAGTTCAGTGTTACCACTACGACATGCCTCATTTATTGTTGTCTTCATATCAAACAAACTATAATCGAACCTCTCACACAGCCATTTGACAACTTCAGTTTTACCATGTCTACAAGCCTCATTCATTGCTGTCTTCAAATCAAACAAATTATTGTAAATTTTACCACACAACCATTTAATACGTTCATCCTTACATAGTCTATATGCCCCATTCATTATAGTCAAACATATTATTATCAAAAGTCTCACATAACCATTTAACAAGGTCAGTCCTTCTACATCTACACGCATTACTTATTACAGTATTCATATCAAACAAATCAATGTAAAATTTCTCATACAACCATTTAACAAATTAATTGTTTGCCGATCTGCATGCCACATTCATTGCTGTTCTCATATCAACAAATTATTGTCACACATCCATTCAACAAGTTCGTTGTTACCTTTGCTACATGCCCCATTTATAGCTGTTTTCATGTCGAGACAATTATTATCAGAACTCTTACATAACCATTTCACAAGTTCAGTGTTAGCACTACTACATGCCTCATCCACTGCCGTCTCCATATCAAACAAATGTTTGTCAAACTTCTCAAACAACCATTTAGCAAGGTTAGTGTTACTGCCCAAACATGAATTTTTTATTGCCTCTTTGACATCCAGTGCAGTCTAATCACACTTGTCAGGTATGATTTGGACATCTTTCATGTAATTTTCACTACTACTCCTATTCATTATATAACCCATGATATTTATCAACCAACCATTGTATTACTTCAGTAATACCACAGGCACAGGCAAATATAACCATATGATCCAAAACAAACGAACTACTCTCAAAACTCAACCTTCTTCACACACCTATAACAAAGTCAAGTTGTCCTTTATAACATAAAAAAACCACCACAACTCTTACTAGTGATCTGTCATGTGTGTCGTTTTCAATTACTGATGTAATCAATTGTTTCATGTTGCCATCAATGTTGATTTCATACGCAGTAAATGACCAGAATAACTGTACACCAGGTAAACCTTGACATCTCACTATGCTTCTACAGAACCACTCTGGAGGTTCATCTTGTTTAATATTGTTATCTATAACTATCCTTATTATTACAAATGTTTTCTTTCTATCCAGTGTACATATAGCAAATTTAAATGATTTCAATTGCGTCTTTTTGCATGCCTTCATAGCATCACTGTCACCTTTATATGGTCTCATCACTACATCACTGCCGAATTCCTCCATTACATGTATTTCTGATGTCGGTGTGGTCTGTGCTTTCACCAAAACATCTCTGCCTAATTCCTCCATTACATTTGATTCTGATGCCGGTGTGCTGTGTGTTTCCACCATAACATCTCTGCCTTATTCCTCCATTACATTTGATTTTGATGTCGGTGTGATGTGTGTTTCCACAATAACATCACTGCCTAATTCCTCCATCACATGTTATTCTGATGTCGGTGTGATGTGTGTTTCCACCATAACATCTCTGCCTTATTCCTCCATTATATGTGATTCTGATGTCGGTGTGTGTGTGTTTCCACCATAACATCACTGCCTAATTCCTCCATTACATGTGATTCTGATGTCGGTGTGATGTGTGTTTCCACCATAACATCTCTGCCTTATTCCTCCATTACATTTGATTCTGATGTCGGTGTGATGTGTGTTTCCACCATAACATCTCTGCATTTTTCCTCCATTACATTTGATCCTGATGTCGGTGTGATGTGTGTTTCCACCATAACGTCTCTGCCTTATTCCTCCATTACATGTGATTCTGATGTCGGTGTGATGTGTGTTTCCATCATAACATCTCTGCCTTATTCCTCCATTACATTTGATTCTGATGTCGGTGTGATGTGTGTTTCCACCATAACATCACTGCCTAATTCCTCCAATACATGTTATTCTGATGTCGGTGTGATGTGGGTTTCCACCATAACATCTCTGCCTTATTCCTCCATTATATGTGATTCTGATGTCGGTGTGATGTGTGTTTCCACCATAACATCATTGCCTAATTCCTCCATTACATGTGATTCTGATGTCGGTGTGATGTGTGTTTCCACCATAACATCTCTGCCTTATTCCTCATTAACATTTGATTCTGATGTCGGTGTGATGTGTGTTTCCACCATAACTTCTCTGCCTTTTCCACCATTACATTTGATTCTGATGTCGGTGTGATGTGTGTTTCCACCATAACATCTCTGCCTTATTCCTCCATTACATGTTATTCTGATGTCGGTGTGATGTGTGTTTCCACCATAACATTTCTGCCTAATTCCTC
>MJUU01059189.1:17110-29597 GCA_002080025.1 Modiolus philippinarum | reverse complement strand
AATCAAACACACCCTAATATCAAATCGTAAATATATCCCAAAAACACGCACGATTTGCCTTGAATACATCGTGTATCAATAAATTTAAACATAAAGCAGCGAAACTAACAAGGAATAAGAAAAAGAAGGGAAACGGGGAATGTGTCAAAGAGACAACGACCCTAAGGGAAGCAATAACAACTCAAAGCCACCATAAGATCTTCAATGAACGGTGAGGCAACCCCACACCCAACGGTAGGTCGGAGTNACACACACCTTTCTCAATACAAATCAAACACACCCTAATATCAAATCGTAAATATATCCCAAAAACACGCACGATTTGCCTTGAATACATCGTGTATCAATAAATTTAAACATAAAGCAGCGAAACTAACAAGGAGTATGTTTAGAAACTAAGGAATCGTTAAGCAACTGAATGAATTTGATCGTTTAATTTAATAATAGACTGATTGACGGACTAACTACGAAATATATACGGATTGCATATTTTAATTTTAAACAATTTAAATGCATTTAAAACATAATTGGTTAGGGCTTTGACACAAAATTACCATCGAACTTGTTAAATAGGGCGTGCAGTTTAACTTAAAACAATAACTGCATATTGTAATTGTTTATTTTGTGTTAAATTCGAGAAAAACGCTGATTTTTGGGTTGATTTTATGGGTATTTTCTAATCTTCTATAAAAATAGAACGCGAATTCGAAGAATGATCTATAACGTGAAAATGTTTCAGCAATTATCTCTTTTTCATATAATAATGCCATTTGTAGATAAGTTTTCGTTTACTAGGTAACAAGCCCAAAAGATTAATTGGGGTGTCGACATTCCGTTTAGGGTCCTGTCATTCAATTGCAATTATCACATTGTTTCTACCACATTTAATTTTTTCGACAGACATATTTCAAAAATATAATAATCAAGCTANGAAAAATGTTTCAGCAATTATCTCTTTTTCATGTAATAATGCCATTTGTAGATAAGTTTTCGTTTACTAGGTAACAAGCCCAAAAGATTAATTGGGGTGTCGACATTCCGTTTAGGGTCCTGTCATTCAATTGCAATTATCACATTGTTTCTACCACATTTCATTTTTACGACAGACATATTTCAAAAATATAATAATCAAGCTATTCAAAACGACTGAGATATCGAATAGGGTATTTGGGTCATTTAAACTTTTTAAATAAGCGACTTTTGCTTAATTCGCCGCTCTACTATAACACATATGTTTACTCCAACTGCAATAATTTTAATGAGCTGTATGGTCATTAAACCTTCTGTACTTATTGGGAATTCTATTTATATATTTTATTGTTATCTTTTTTATTTATTTCTATCTATTTATTTATTTTATCTATTCTTATGTGTTCTTTTTAGTTTCGATCCTGAACTTTGCAGTTTAAGGGCGACCTGAATTACTTATATGCTCGATCAGTAGATGCAAAAGTTGAAAGAAAGTTTTATTTGTTTCATAACATGATTAAGATATTAGAATGAATTGAACATTTTTGAAAACAATGAGAACGAAAAACATTTCTTTGAAAAATATTATCCTCATGGTTAGTGTACCAATCATTACACAGCAATAATTACAATGCAACTGTTATCTAATAGAATTAAATATTTTCTCTCACTTCACATATTATGATGTACCAATAATTTCCATTATTTCATTTGGACAATTATCCTAAAGTCTTCCTTGTAAACCTCTTTGTTTGATCGAGTTAATATTACTTGATTGTTTTAATTATCTCACATTAGACGAAGTCGGGTGAAATGTTATTGTTCCACGTTTTTTTCTGATTACCATTCGTCTTCTTTTCTTCTTCTTTAAATAATTTCAAATATTTTTTTTCTCCCAGTCATTAAATTTGGTCTCCGTCTGCAGATATACGCTGCATGTTTAAAATTGTTTAAGAATGGCCACCACTCCGAAAAAGCTGCCATTTTACGTTAAAAAATATGTTTCACTTTATCAAGAACTGCATTGCATAATTTGTCCACATTATGTTGAAATGTTTAATAAGATGGGAGAAAAGAATCTATGTAAAAAAGTTAAAATGACCACCAAGCTCAAGGTGTCCGCCAACATGTCAAACTACATGTATTTCAATATTTTCAGATTTCACTAAAGATCTTGAGACAGCAAATAAGATGGAATCATTGATTTGGTTGTCTAGGGGAACATTAGCTGTTCCTTGCAATTGCAAATCTAGTTTTTCCTGATATTTGTTTATTTGCTTGATGATTTGGATTTACGACACATTAGTTCTAGCTCAATGTTGAGTTCCTTTTCTTAAAGTAAAAGCCGTTTGAATTCCAAATTTCATGAGAAAAATATCTATATTTCTAATAATGATTCATAACCATAACAATGACCCATTGTACCTGAGTTTGATCATGTACACTTTGTTTTGGGTACATCTGTTTTCACTAATACAAGTCGCAGAAGATGAACTACGGAATCTGTGGATGGTGATTGAATAGGCCTAGTATCCCATACTTTTCGACATGCGTTTATTCCCTCTTCATGAGGAATGTTTCTATATAGAGATATCACATCTAAAGTTGCAAGGAGTGTTTGAGGGGAGAGGGAGATTTTCAGATGGCATTTTATTTATCTGTAGTGTCTTTGATAAATGAAGGGAGAGATTCAACAAAGGGTTGCAGCTGAAGGTCCAAAAAATGAGAATTTTTTTCCGTCGGGTGACCAATACAGTTAACAATAGGGTGCCCTGGGATCCCTTCTTTGTGAATTTTTGGTCAGAGGTAGAACAAAACCAGGTCTTGGATTTTCAGGGAGAAGGCCATCAAATGTCTCCTTCTCGATTTTTTCATTTTCAAGCATTGATCGCAGTGCTGATCTAATTTCTTCGCTGTATGTTTTGGTAGGATCATTTTTTATTTTCTTATAAAATGCAGGTTGGGAGAGCTGGCGGTTGGCTTCGCTAATGTAGTCGTCGGTGTTCATAACGACTACTGTGGACCCCTTTTTTTTGATGACGAGTATGGGATACTAGGCCTATTCAATCACCATCCACAGATTCCTTAGTTCATCTTCTGCGTTTTGTTTTAGAACGTAACAACTTTATTTTTAACAATGAAAATTTTCTTCAAGTTAATGGAACTGCTATGGGAACGCGAGTAGCTCCATCTTATGCCAATATACTCATGGGCGATTTAGAAAAGCGTATGCTCCAGGAAGCTCCGTACAAGCCGTATAGTTGGTTCCATTTCATTGATGACATTGAAATGAAATGGACAGATACAAGACAACATCTTGACGAATTTATCGAATTTTTAAACAGTTATCATCCATCGATTAAATTCACTGCCAACATATCGGAAATTTCAAATGTATTCCTTGACACTACTTCAACACTTGCCGACGGAAAAATAAGCTTTGATTTTCTCACTAAACCGACCGATACGCACGCATATCTGCTACCGAGCAGTTGTCATCCAAGACACTGTGTCGATGCAATCTCTTATAGACTCTCCACCTGACCGTCGGATATGTTCGGATGACCAAACATTCAACAAGAGGACCAAAGAACTAAAAGACCATTTAATTAATAAGGGTTACAAAGCACACAAAGTGCAAAAAAAATTGAAAAGGTTTCAACCTTAAAACGCAAACAGTTGTTGCAATACAGGAATAAAAAGAAAAGAAATTCACGTATTCCATTCGTTACGACCTTCCATTCCCACATTTGTCAGCTATCAGACGTGAATGCATGAAAGTCCTGCATGTGTCACCTAAAATGAAAGCCCTTTTCCCCGAACCACCACTTATATCATTTCGCAGACCAAAGAGCTTGAAGGATATGCTTGTTAAAGTCAAACTTAAATCAACAGAAATAGGACAATTTAAGACCTGCAAAGACAAACGTTGTGTTTTGTGCAAACACAGTTCCACATTATCGACGTTCAAGAGCACAGCAACTGGCGTGAATTACAAAATCTGCTAACTTGTCCTGCAAATCCGAAAATGTAATTTATTTGATTACGTGTGCGGTATGTCAGCAACAATATATCGGTTAAACAAAGAACTCACTTAATCTCCGTATTAATCTACACCGTAATCACATACAGAAAAAAGAATTAAGACAGGCTACAGCTGTCCATTTCAACAGCATTGGACATAGCTGGACAGACATGCAAGTTGTCGGCATTGACCAAAATAAATCTTGGAATGAGACAAAGCGACAAGCAAAAGAACGGTTCTGGATGCAAAAAATCAAATCCAGCTTGAATATTAAGAATTGATTTCTTTAGAGATGATTGAAATTTTTTAACACACTGAAATGTGTTATATTTTAAAAACACCATTTCTAATTACAGATATAATTCTTAATGAAACATCAATTTACTTCAATTATTGATTTTGTTAAATATTTTTACCGATGTACAGTTATAGACATTTTTTTTCATTTCCCTCCGGGCATTCATCTCGTATTACATTTGTGTTAACCAGCGTCCAAAATGTAGTTCTGAATATTTCGTTTAGATTTACTTTTGTACATAGTTTTTGTTTGATTTAATTTTTATTTTTATTGTGTTTTGATAAAGACACGGATAGTTGTCGAAATATGAACTGAATTAATTGTGTACTGTTCACTTTCGTCTATAATATATATCATGGAAGTTTGAACAAAATAACGTGTAAAAGCAAAGTTTAGCACTTTTGTAAAGACCGAACTGAAATTTACAGATATGCAGTTTTTAACAAAATAAGGGAAATTTTACTATTGATTTTTCAATTCACGGTTATCTTTTTTTTAATCATATTAAAGAATTTGACTGTTCCCGGTAATTATCAATGTAAATTTTGAAATTTGATGTAAAAATCTATATAAAACCGTTATCTCGATTTAATTCATTTCGGAAAATTTCGATTATCTTTTAATGTATTGATTATTTTGCATATCATTAAATGACTTGTATGATGAGTACCTGGACGTGAACTGTTATAGACGTGAAACGATTCGTCCCGTCCCGTCACGTTCCTGTCAGCGATCCATTCTCGTTCTGTCAGCAATCCGTTTCACGTTCGTAAAACGGTAAAGGCTACATTGCACAATACTGTATTTGTGTATTTAAAAGTGATAATTTGATCATTCAAAACATATAAGAAGCATCTTGTTTACATGTCTTACTGTTTAAAATAAGACATTAAAAGACTAAAAACAATTGCAAAATATCATGAAATGAAAGGCGCACTGAGTTCTATTGATCATTGAACCTACATGATTTCGAAAAAAAAATCTCAAAATTTAGGGGCCTGGGTGGCCCAGTGGTTAAGGTTGTTCTACTACCTATATAACCACTGTAGTCTATCAACACTGCGGAATGAGTTTGCGCCCCATTCTGTACATTACAAAAAAGGTGCACTCGACTTACAATCGTAAGTGATAATGTTTGTCAGTTACCTGTCCAAGGTCGGTGATTCTCACCGGGAACTCCGGCTTCCTCCACCACTAAAACTAACCGTCATGAGATAGCTGAAACACTGCTGAAAGTGACGTTAAACCCAATATCAATCAATCAATCAATCAATCAATCAATCAATCAATCAATCAAAATTTACGTCAACGTTTTGAATAAGAAGGGGTAAGGTTTCTCAATTTTTATAACTTATTTTGGTTCTGAAATGTAACTTTAATATTTGAGATATTTGTAAAGCTTTTACCGTAGACTATCATTTTAGACAACTCTTTCATAAATGAAGGTACTGATCAACAATATGAAGCAATTGAAAGAAAAACTTTCGTCAAAAAAGAAATTTTCCCAAATTTTGTTGGGCGAGTATAAAAAGGGTCTGTTCCAACAACATTGCTTGCAGGTTATGCTCATGTTAAAATCTTTTTTTAAAGAGGGAATATAGTGGACTTAAAAATGTTGGTTGGAATCATAAGTATATGTGTGTGTGGGGGGGAGGTGTGGATGCACGGGTTTTATTCCGCACATGGACTACATGCTAAGCT
Source organism: Modiolus philippinarum (assembly GCA_002080025.1). Taxonomy (NCBI): domain Eukaryota; kingdom Metazoa; phylum Mollusca; class Bivalvia; order Mytilida; family Modiolidae; genus Modiolus; species Modiolus philippinarum. Next base: position 23,604 of record MJUU01059189.1, on the reverse strand, counting down.
TCAATACTGCAAGTGAAAAAAAACAGCAACCTGCCTTGAATCTACTGCATACCTAAGCTTCAATACTGGAAGTGAGAAAAACAACAACCTGCCTTGAATCTACTGCTCACTTTAACTTCAATAATACGCTCCAACATATATCTCATATTTTTTTCCTCGTAACCAAACTATAATGTCGGATATATTTCGATTAAAGCCCGTAATCATATTTTATCAAGTAACTAGACGTTGAAGTTCCAATGTGTGTATAGTGCATTTATTTTATTAGTTCTATGCATTTTGTAGGTATATTTTTTTAAAGTTAAGTTTCAAAAATAAGGCTTATGATCATAAGATTATAGACATTTTTGCATCGGACGACCTTTCTTAAATTTGATTTTTAAGTGTTTTGTAGTCCTCGGCTACCGCGGTATTAACCTGATTACAGTCGACCATAAAAGGTGTGAAATCTGTGTTACTGAAATCATGCAGGGCAACAAAAAACCCGTTTTTAATGCCTCAGATCTACGCTCTATCAATGCTGAATTCCTTCTCTGTGCTATAGACTCCCTTGACGACTGCCTGTTTTTTGCTCTGGATTATGCCATTTCTCACTGGTTCGTTACGATTTTCCACCCATTTTAATGAAGTTATTTCCAGTTCAAAATTTGCAGTTTTCAGTTTTCTAGATTGGTTAAATTCTATATCAATTTGATATGGTTTATTGGAAAATGAGGTAGCGGATGATGGAAGATAACTTTATATTTCTTCGTCCAATGCAATCACCACAGATGGTTAACGCAGTTACAAAATTTTTGCAAACATTTGCTCGAATCAATTACCACCTTTTTAAAAATGATTATTATTATGTATTTATATCCTTTTTATATCAATCTTATATGAAAGATAAAAATCATCAATCAAAAATATTAGTTGATTTAATGCAACATATTGTTATGCAATAACGTTTTAAAATGAATCTTGAATTGCGTATGCAATAAAACTAGATTAAAGTGTAATTTAAATAACATGAATCATGAAAACATTTGATGACTACAAATGTCTTATGCACTGTTAGCCGTTAGACGATCGTCTGTAATACAATGTAATAAGAAGATTAAGAACAACGGATTCATAAGACAGATATAAGGAGTAGGTGTATATTTGTTATCCTATTGAAAAAATTGTAAGTTTGCTTTTGTTGATATAGATACAGTATGTGTTGATACTCAAACATACTATATCTATATCTTCTGCTGTAATGTCACTTGACACGTGCAGAATACTTCGTTGTAATTGTGCATTAATTTTATGGATACAAAAAAACGCACGTAAACAGTTTTGAAATTGTATCTATGACAAGACTAGACGAATTGAAAACAGACGATTGTCTGGGAATGCGTTTGTCCATTGTCCCCACATTTAGCACAGTCTAGAATGTAGAAATGTCGGGTCAAATATCATATTTGGTAAAATAGTTCCAGTTTCATTAAAGCGTATTCATAAGAAAGTAAATTGGCTTGAACAAAAATGAAATATCAAACAAGATCAAAATTTGAAAATTAAATGTAAAAATGTAGACCTTCATAATGTTTTCTGTTTGTTTTTCTCAATCTCCTATATAGGCAGTTAAGTTTCGACATATATGTAAATTACAAACCCGGAAATGATATTTAAACAGACGAAACCAAAGTATTTTATCGCCTAGGGATGGAGATATCTCATGATGTTTGGGTGTTAGATTTTCCATCTTTTGCGGATGGCTGTCTCACTTCAATCCCAAGCACTTGCAAAATTTTTAAGATGTTTGCCGTCGCTTCGAGTTTTCATGCAATTTATATTGTTTTGTTGTTGTCTGATTGAACAATTACAACTGTTTTTATAATGAATGATTTTGTACCTTTTAATTAGAAATTTAATTATGAACCTCGAGGACTGCAATTTCCCTTTAAACGGAGATTTAAAATTGCGCGCTAATTGATAACAACGACGTTACTGTTTTGTACATTTAATAAATTATTTTAAAATCTAACTGATTTAAAGGTAATTGCAGCCATTTGGGAAACATGTAAATCCGCCCCATTGATACCTATTTTTCCGCCCCATTGATATGCCAATCCGCCCCATCTTGCATCGCCCATCAAAAACCTCGGTAAACAAAAACTAATATTGACGCCATATTTATCCGGAAACGTTTGGGATAATTTTTGTGAAAGTCAAAGCTGAACTTTCTTATGAAAGTTATTTCAGATCTTCGAAGCGATAGTCTCTGGTGAAAGGTTGAATTTTGACCCCGTTTTGAAAACACTTGCGTTAAATACTGACCATCGTGGAAAAATGGTGTTCGTATAACAAAAACAAAACTGGAAGTTCAAGACATTTGAAAATTTGTATGAGATGTGCAAAATCGCAAATTGACGTTAGAAATTCTATGTAGGAGTTCGGTTTGGAGACTCTTGATTGTTTTGAAAATCTGGTAACAATTCCTGCTCCTTTTAAGTTGTACTTTTCGGGAGTGTCAATTTCTCTTTTTAAACATCCATCTAATACTCCATGTTTGAAATGCATAATCGAGAAATGGTATTACAAATAGTGAAAATATATGACAACCTTTTTAATGAAAGATTATATTTTAGTTTTGTAGCACATTTATTGTACCCACCTCTTATCATTTTATCATGCCATGTTTTCTTACTTATGACTCGATGAGTGCTCTGTGGTTGTTTAACTGTTGCGATTGTCCTTTTTAAGTCATTTTGTCGGGCCACGGATGACAGCCATTCTAAGAACATTTTGGCAGTTAATCTTATGCTTATTGATAACCCAGTATTTATGATACTACAGACACTTCCACATCAGTCTCATGCCTTGACCTTCCTATTGAAATTGACAATAGAGGTAGCCTTCAAACTAAAATCTACGACAAACGCGATGACTTCACTTTTCCAATTATCAAATTCCATTTTCTTTCTAGCAACATCCCAACAACGCCGGCATACGGAGTTTACATCTCCAAGCACATTCGCTTTTCAAGAGCCTGTGTTCGATAAAGTGACTTCCTTGATATAGGCAGGTTGCTCACAAATAGGCTACTTAACCAAGGGTTTGTGTGTGTATGTCTTCATTTTTCTTTTCTGTGTCGTACTCATGTTGTGTCTATGTTTCTTTGTTGTTACCTTTGTTGCCATTGTCCTTGGGTTATTCGTTTTGGATTGACATTTCGGTTCTCACTTACTTACGGATGATAATAAGCATGGACCTATCGTTGCTGGACAATTCTCAATGAATTGAATCCAAACTGGTGCTAGAGGCCGCCTTGAACGAGCTAAGCCTAATGATGACTTCAAGATGAAGAATGACAATAAAAGCGTTGTTCCATTGCTTTTTACCATCAATTTGTAGAGGCTGTGTGTCATGTGTATTTCCTCCGAATCCCTTCATTGCTTATACTGGTTTCCTAGCTGACTTTCTTACATTTTCAATACTTGCTGACCAAATATCATCAGAAGAAAAAAGTATTCCCATATGTTTATGACACTTGATAATTTCATCTTTTTCATTGTTGGATTTTACCATGTTCCGTCTTCTTTTTGCTGTAAAATTGTACGACAAAATTTTCGGAGAACAATTACTTTACCTTGGCAAAACTTTTCAGGTGTACAAATTCCATCCCCAAGCATGATGCATTCTGGTGTTTTTTTTAGACTTTTCAAACGTGTCGCCATTCCCATGGAAACCAAATACGGTGTGAAAATAAAACAAATGCTCCAAACTGGATGAAATTTTACAAAAAGGTTGTATAGGAAGGTTATAGTATATTTTTGGGCTTAAAAAGTCAAAATTGAGGTTGTTGCAATAGAAATGTCCACAAAAATTGGGAAATTTAAAGTGCTCTTAATTGGAATTAATTATACTGAAACGTATTCTAGGATGTGTACAACATACTTGGGGCTTCAAGAATTCGAATTGTCGGCCTTTGTTATATAAACGGAAAAGGGAGGGAAATTGCGAATTTTTAATGAAAGGTTACAGAAAGTTGTATATGTTCAATGGAAAGATTTCATGATCAATGAAGACATGGATAAAGCGTTGCTCGACAATTAGCAAAGAATTCCGCTTAAACCGTTGCTAGGGGCCATCTTGAACTTACTATGAGGTATGAGGAAAGCTCATTGTTGAAGGTCTCATGGTGATTTCAAGATAAAGAACAACAATAAAAGCGTTGTTCCTTTGCTTGTTCTTACCATATATTTGTAGAGACTTTGCCTCATGTGCATTTACTCCATATCATTTCATTCACCATTAAAAATATTTATACCTATCTTTAAATAATTGAAGATAAGTTTAATTGATTTAAAGATATCTACCTTAAAGTGAATTACACATATTTAATAGATCCAATTGACGTATACCTTTCTATATTGAATAAAATCTCTTTCTTGCACTCTCCGGCGTAATGTGTCAGATACAAAACTTGAAACTTAAATATGATTACTCCTCAAGTTTTTTTTTATATCAAGGATTTAAAATTAATACTTTTATTTATTAGAGTATCGATCATTCAATATTTTAAGGAAAAAATATTGATAGGTCAGTATGCTCGTTTTTGAGATTTAAGCGCCTGAAATTTGGCGGGAAACCGAACTTCTCTAGACTTTTCATTCACTTTGCCTTACGGCAATCAACCTTCGAAATGTAATGAAAGAATATCAAGAATTTCATCAAATTTTGTCAAAGGTCTATAAAAGATGTGTAAAATCACATTTTGAAAAGAAAAGTGGAGGTCAGTGTGCAGATTTTTCTAATGCATCATGCCATCATAAGATATGAGAATTCCAAAAGTCAGAGACAGTTTCAAAAACCTGAGGAGTGACCATCCTTAATAGAATGCTATAATAGTTTTAAAATTGGTTCTCAAGGTCTTAGAATATCCAAAATCGGCAAATGGTACCATGGAACCGAATAAAAAATCAGGAAAACCCAACGTCCTCAGGTTTAATGAAATTTTACATGGAGTTTGTATATCATAAGTAGATTATGGTCTTCCAAACGTTTAGATTTCTACTGCATTGAAGATACATAAGTTGTCGAAATGTGCATATGCAGAAAATGAATTTACAGTTGCTTCGGTATCTAGTTATTTGTTACCTCTGGATCGATGCCTCTGCTGGTGGACTGTTAGTCCCCGAGGGATTCACCAGCCCAGTAGTCAGTACTTCGGTGGTTACCCGAAAGCCGTTCTATTTGAAACCTTGCAATATCTAAATTTTTCTAAATTGAATTGAAAACTAAGGGGTATCTCCCTCATGCAAAGCTCTGACCTTGGCTGATTTTTGGTTTTACATTTAGATCATATTTTTTCTATCAGTATACACAATTTGAGTTGATGGTCTTCCAAACGTTTTGATTTTATCTGTACTCAATAGACATACGTTGTCGAAAAGCGCATATGCAGAAATAAAATTGACAGTTACTTCGGTATCTAGTTATTTATTAAGTATTTGATTTGCACTTTTCTGATAGATAAGATTTGTTGGGTTTGTTAAAACCAAATAATACGGGCGTTGTTAAGTTGACAATGGAAGTACTGAAACAATACAAAACACATTTATAAAACACTAAGAGAATGAAAGGGTAGTCAATTATCAACAAGGAATACACGTATTAACGTAAGGCTTCAGATTAAATGGTTTGATTCAGAAACGTCAAAGGTAAACAACTACATCTGAACAAGTTAGATGTTATTAATAACTGCGTGAATTATTTTTTTTATTTACTTTAATTACAGAGAACAATAGAACATGTAAAGAGCATCTCCTAAGTTTGAAATGCCTGTTGCCATTGCAGTGTGTATGCTTGGTTTGTTGCGTATATATATAAATAACTTGGTTAGCAAGGAACAGTGTACGTAAATTAAGATTTTACTGAGTGTAAAATGAAACCTTACATTACATTTATTTCGGTATTTTGTTATTTCTTACTACTGCGCCGCTGCCTCTGCCGATGAACTATTAATCCCCGAGGAACTGTAAGTCCCCGAGGGTATTCACCTTTATTTAAGTTTGCAAATCTAAATTTTACACAATTTTGTTGAAAACTAAGGAGCATCTCCCTCGTGCATAGCTCTGTCCTTAGCTGAATCGTGGCTTTTCTATTTTGATCATTTTAATTATTTCTTCTCTATCAGCTTTTACACGTATTTTTGTTAATGAACTTCCAAATGTTTTGGTTTGATCTGCACTGATGAGACATAAGTTGTCAAAATGCGCATATGCAGAATATAAATTAACAGCAAATAACTGTTATTTACTTCCAGGATCAATTTCAGTTTGGTTATTTACAAAAAAAATCAGACCAGCATGTTAACAACCTTGAGTATATAAACAACATTGATTTAGCGTTATTCGTCACTATTTAATTGCGCTGCTCAAACTAGCGCTAGGGGTTGCCTTAACTTACATACCTGAGTAAAGCTAATACATAAATGTAAAAAAGCTAATGATTAAGAAAAAAAT
>MJUU01059189.1:0-16132 GCA_002080025.1 Modiolus philippinarum | reverse complement strand
ACGTACGAACAATAAATTATCTTTCATGCTAGACACAATACGCCGAAACATATTCAATGGCACACATTTTTGGATAGATGCTGGCTTTGGTCATTGGAATAGTAAATTGTTTATTTATCACTACGGATGGACTCAATCAAAATTAATACATCAGAATAAAAGTATAACATATGCTAGGCTAAATTATGGTGGCCGGATGCACCAATTTCCCGTTTTCGCCTTTTCGTGTTTTCTACTTTCACTTTCCACAGAGCGAAAATGCGAAATCGAGACGTTATAAAAAAGGAAAACGTTTTTACTCTGTGGAAAAAGAAAGGAGAAAAGGCGAAAATGCTAAATAGCTGCATCTGGCCACCCTGGTTTGCACGTAATGCATAAAAGTGTTTGGAATTAACATAATTTTTAAGTTTTTACTTTTTCCAAAAAAAAGTTAGAAATAATGAATGATTCAGTAAAGTCAGAGTTTTTGCAAGGTTGATGATGAATGGATTTAACTGATTCTAACCTGTAAATTAAAAAACAAACAAACAAAAACAAAACAAAACAAACAAACAAACAAACACAAAAAGATCAATTTAACAAAGTGTTCGTAAAATCTCACATCCCCGATTTTCTTTGCCAAGTTTTCTAACATTCAACTTGATGAATGCCCTTTGATCGTTCATATGTTGTATTGTCTATTGGCCCCTTTGTCGGACAACGGATGACAGTGTTTGTAAGAGTACTTTGCCCCATATGTTGTGCGTGTTGATAACCATGCACCAATGACAAAAATGATACATTGATGTAGCTTTGTTCAGCATAAAGGATTGAATTCCCCTCAAACCAGTGCTAGGGACTGTCTTGAACTTTATTTGAGCTAGGAGTTTTGGGGTCAGGACAAAGGTCAAGGTCACTAAGTGCAAATTTAAAAACTTCAACAAAACGTCAACAGTGCCTATATCTTTTCAACCAGATGTGATAGGACCTTCATATTTGGCCTGTATATTAGTCTTATGAAGCTAAACACCATTGTGTAAATTTCACTAAGGTCAGGTCATAGGTCAAAGTCACAGAGGTCAAAAGGTCAAAATATAGATTTAGCTGTAGCTCATTAATTACAATTACTTGAGGCTTGATAATGCATTATGTGATTAGATCTAATTAAGCTTAGTACAAATCTCCCCCCCAAAAATTGGTCGGGTCGAATGCCAAGGTCACTGGTTGAAAATTTGAAAACTTCAACATTGCATATATCTTTTCAACTAGACGTGATAGCACCTTCATATTGGTCTGTATATTGATCATAGAAAGCTGAACACCATCATGCAAATTTCATCAAGGTCAGGTCAAAGGTCAAGGTCACAGAGGTAAAAAAAACAAAATCTAGATTTTGCTTTTAGCTCGTAATTCTTATTGCAAGAGGCTTGAGAGGGGGTCCTGAAGGGGGGTACCTTTCACGCAATCACGCTTCAAATGAGACAAAATCACGCTTCACGCTTTACTTTTCCAATTTTTCACGTTTCACGTTTACATTCTGATAACACTTCGCAAAATTTGTTTTTAGCGGCGATACCGTTTAGGATGGTTAAATGATATCACGGTGTGACAGGACTTCCTTCATATACGAAAAATTTTGACTTTTGAAAGCCTTCACAAACATGTTAACCGTGAAGCATTATATTNATGCAAATTTCATCAAGGTCAGGTCAAAGGTCAAGGTCACAGAGGTAAAAAAAACAAAATCTAGATTTTGCTTTTAGCTCGTATAATTCTTATTGCAAGAGGCTTGAGAGGACTTGAGACTCTATATGTGAATAGATCTAATGGAGCTTAATACAAATGTCTACTTAACCTTAATTTCTAGTGATTGCAATTTTAGCATTAATTTTGTATTGTCGACATGGTTGCTACCGGGGGCAGTGTGTTTCACAAACACATCTTGTTCAAAATGCTCAACCAATTCGACCTCCAGACATATACGTAATTCAGTGCAAATAAAAAAAGTGACAACAAAAGTCAGAGGGAAGGACGAGGAAGGTAAAGCCATTTAACGAGCGTCAACTAAAAAAGAACATAAGAAAATAACAGGTGTAATAATGCATAATAGCCCTTCGTGGGCAAATATTAATGAAGGGGTGATAACAGGAAACAACAATAATAAACGAAGATTATAATCACATGCAACATTCCAAAAGGTAAATTCACAAGGAAAACACCAATAAAACGACAAAAAAACAAATATTGACAACGATGGAAACTCGGGAAAGCCGAAGTTGGTGCTGTCATTAGCAAGAGATAGTACAGGGTTCAACTATTAATGGGCACCAAACCTCCCCTTTCTATATACAGACTCCCCATAGTATAATGAACACACATACAAAATTTAGATAGACTTTTAACTTCAAGACCATTCGAAGAGGACAGCAAATCAAAATGAAATTTTATATTGGAATAATTCATTTTTAATGACCTATTTTTTTAAAGTATTTTTTTTTACTATTTTCATAAAATAACTTAAGGTAGATAGACACTAATATTTATATCCACGAGATTTCGTTTATAAATCAATACAGTTGAAGACCCAATCATACACACTCGAAATCGGCAATAAAAAGTATGGGTCACAATGTAAGTTTTTCTAAAATCTATGTCGATATTTGTACGTTTTTGGTCGTTTTTCACCTAAATTTACAAACAATGTACAAGGAAAATATGGAACGACAATCTTTCACTTAACAGAAATGAACCTTTTATCCTTGAGATTTTTTTTAACTTTAAAAATTTATTAAACAAAGGCAGTAGAATACCGAAGGAACAAAGGGGTGAAATTCACAAGAATCGAAGTCCAAAGACAGGGCAAACAGAACACAGAAAACAATGACGTTAGATGTAAAAACAATAACGGTAGACAGACACAAAGCACATAAAACAGAAAGTACAACATTCAGAACAAAGGCACTCACAGTGTGAACTCCAGTGAAACTGAGAGTGACATCAGGTGCTCTGGAAGGGTAAGCATGTACTGCTCTGTTAACAGCACCTGTCACACTTCAAGTGAGGAAAATATGTTTTTGAAGGATCTGTTAGGTAGCAGATTGGTTAATGTCATTTTCTAACCCTTAGACATAACCAATAAAAATCCATGGTACGTGTTACTTCTCTAACCCTCAAACAGTCCCATGGTTAAATTTTGAAATGTTTTTGAAATAACCTTAGTATTCAAACATTAACAAGGACAAATCGGTTCCACAGACATCACTTTACGAAGGCAAAACTAAAATGATATACAAGACAACACAAAAACTCAAGCACTTACAGTGTGAACTCTCTTAAAAACTGAGAGCGACATCAGGTGGTCCGGAAGGGTAAGCATGTCCTGCTAACCTGCTGATTAAAAAATCGTTTATAATCTCAGCTACGGGAAATGGTGAAAAAATGTATAGGTCACCATACTTTTAACGGAGATATTTTACAAAATCATTGTGATAAACATTATTTACGGGAAAGGGGGTTAATTCGCGACAAAGTAGACGTTATACATGTATGACGTTCTACATTAGTCAATCAATTATGACGTCGCAAAGGAAAACCTGTCAAATAACTATTCCGCCCGTAAAAACAAACCAAACCCGTATTCGACTCTATGTTTTTCAAATGCGCGATTAAATTGCGCAGCGCAACAGTGTCTATCTACCTTAACGTCAAATATCTGAAGTGAATATTGGACACGATAATTATGAATATTTGTCAAGATTGTGACAAAAGCAGGTCCGAGTGTGGTCATAGCAGGAACAGGTCAGCCGAGAGCAGTCATAGCTAGAATAGGCCAGAGCGCCTATGGATAGAAAAGGTCAAAGCGGTAATTGTAGAACGGTCAGAGTGGTCATTACTCTGACTTAAACGATCATGCCTTGACAGAGCTGTCAGAATTCTAGAGCAGACTTAGATCAATTCTTGAAGACGCTTAATACCTGTTCTAAGTTAACATAGAGGAGCTTTCATGACTACTCCAAGTGAACTTTATGAGAGGATATGTCTGTTTCCCACCGTATTATTGCCATGAGAAAATCTACAACATAATCATTTTCAGAGCAAATATATAAAATACAGTTTCTTCCATATCTGTTATGATTCGTCTCATGTCCTTTGATTTGTTCTTCATTACCCTTAAGCATTGATACGAATGTCCTTGATTATAATGATCGATGAAATACGACACAGTTGATTTAAGGTTTTGAAAAAAAAATACCAGAAGATGTTTGTGTGAATTCACTTAGTAAGTAGTCAGTCAAAGATTTTGATACACTATACTGTCCATATATTTATGTATAGTCCATATCATCCGATTCTCTCACAATCGACTAAAGCTTGATGAGTATCTGTAGGCATTCAACTGATTTTTTGTCCTTTTACCTGAAAAAGAATGACAGTGATTTTAAGATTACTTTTCCCCTTTTCTCTAAGTTTAATACCGACCCTGCATCAATTGACAGCGGCATTATCAACTATGATTCTCATTTAACGATTTGTTCTGCTTTTTTTGGTATCAAGGGCCGTTTAGAACCTACTATGAGGTATATCATTTGTTTTTTTTATGGAAGGCGTCATTATGGCGTCATCATGGCTTCAAGATAGAATTAAAATAAAAGTACTGTTCCATTGTTAAATTGGTATTCCCTGTTTAGATTGTGATATTATCTTATGTACAATTACAAAATATCCTTTGACTTTATTTATGGGACAATGTAGGCCAATGTTATCAGGCTGTCAGGTGCCCAACTTTCCTAGATGGACCCACGCCAAGTCATTAATGTATGACCTATAGTATTTATGAAACAATTTTCAGCTGCAGTTTCGTGATATTTATCCATCAAAATTAAAAAAAGTAGTCACTTTATCTATCAAACAATAAATTATTATGGAACCAGATCTACATTTTTGTACTTCAGCGCCAGATCCAGCCCAAAGAGCTTAAGACGATTAAGACTAACTTGATTGCCAAATTGACAATTTTTGCCTTTATTTCAACTACAAATTTTCCAGAAAAAGGGTCTTCTAATTTGCATCGTCGTTAAATACCAATATCAACGTTTTCCATAGAATTCCTGCCAGCCTTCGGATAAGGGGTTCAGGACTATTTTTTTTGTCTTTTTGACATGTTTGTATTAATTCTGCACAAAAGTTTTCAGAATTCCAAACAGAAGAATGTACCCCCTTCTGGAAAGCCGTCTAAATCCGTCTCGTTGTGTGAATTACCTATAAGGTATTTTCCTCAGAATTCATTCCAATTGCATCGAACCATTGTTTTGAAAATGCAACATATGCCCAAGTATAACGTGTATCGAGCGGTTATATATATGGCCTTATCAAATTAATTGGACGTCAGGTCCGTATCTGGATAGCCAGAATTTTCGAGATTGAAATTAACAAAAATAACTATATACTATAATGTACAGGAGCTCATGCTAAAAACATCTTGACATTTAAATATAGCACTGTACAACGTAAATAGACATGAGACTACAAAACTATAACTATACTAAGACACAAGCAAACCGTTAAATAGAAATAAATGCAAAATACCCATCCAAAACAAACTCCTATCAATTAACTTTCAAACAATCAAGGGTTTCTGAGCACTTAACCTAACTACGCTCAAAAGCTACCGCAGTACATTTAAACCTGTTGTGCACTTAAACTACAACGGTACAAAGATACAATGGCTACCTCTGCTATTATAACTATAGGCGTTACTTGTTTTTGCTGCGACCAGTCTTTTCAGACATACAGCATTTAAACACTGTAACCCTAAAACGCTTAAAAATACTCGTGGTTTAACTACTTACAACTCTTCAACAATCGTCTTCTTCGATGGAGATACAGACAATGACAACCGACCGCACATCTCGTCCCCTTTTATACTACCGATCAACCAATCAAGTTGAAAGGATTGTCTGAGTCTTGTAAACGCTGGATTGAAAGGGTATTAACCTAAATACTAAAGAGTTCTTAACACTGTTGTTGCTTGAGATTAAGTGCCTGTCTCAGAGAAAACCATGCAATATGGTTCGGAAGCACTTTTAAGCAAATTCTAAAATATTTTGTCTGCTGGACATACAGTATAAACTAACTTCATTCCCAATTTTTTTTCAATATATTCCAAAGTTTAAAGTCTGTAGGTAGCGCCGTCTATATCAGTGCCTTTTTTTATGAAAAACAACACAAACATATGGATTTTTTTTCTACATTTTAATACATATTTTGTCCAAAATTTGTACATAATACAATATTTTTTTTATTATAATCTTCAAACACATGCTATCAACTTAAGTATTTGAAATTTTAAGTCAGTTGGCACATTGCCAAAAATATTATGGGTTGCGTAAAATGTCACATGTATAACAACTAACAGCAACCCAAATTTGCTTTACTGTTTCTCCTAAGGTAGAACATGTATTGTTATTTTCTTTCCTTTTCTAGAGAATTAAATCATTTGACAAGCTTATATAAGAGTATGGAACTCGGCAAAAAAAATAAATATTGTTTTGGGGTCAACATTAACTTATGTACCATAAGAGCAATTGGAGAAAAAAAGGAAAATATATAATCTTATACAAAAATGACTGTTTAATAATAAATCTGAAGATAGTCTGTGGGTAGTGCAGACAAACATTTACAGAGGAGAATAGAAATGAAAACTAGAGATGACTATAGCAAAGCCACAAGAGAATACCCCCGCACCCCAAATTGATATTTTCCAAAATGTCGAGTTTTAATTATCTCCCCTTGCAAATTTTAAACACCAACTATATCACTTCATACGCATCTTCAGGTTATAGATTATAACTGTGCAACATGACATCAAAATCTAATAAGCTATTTAGGAGGACATGGACAGACAAACTATCCCCTTCCCCTCTTTTTTATTGAAAAATATATATTTTGTCAAGTCATCTCCTCGTTTCTCCATTTAAATTTTGAACAGCATCCACATTATCTTTTGCATATTAGCAGGTTATATATACTAAAACTGTGTAACATTTCATCAGAATCAAATGAGTCATTTTAGGAGGACATGCACAAAAGACAAGGTACCCTTTTTTCATTTAAAAATATACAATTTGATGAATTATCCCACCTTTCAAATTTCAAATAGCTGCCATTTTATTTCGAGCACATCTGCAGTTTATATACTACAACTATGTAACATTTCATTGAAATCCAATGAGCCGTTCAGGAGGACATGTGCAGAAAATGCAAACAGACGGACATACAGGGTGAATCCTTTATACCCTAACTTCTTTTGCCGGGATAATTCAAAATTTATGAATGTCTATTTTTATATAAATATATAAAGCTGTTCAATATATACACAGAGTCTCAACAGGAATGTGCACATGTAGTATTTATATTTCATATGAAAAATAAAGGGCTACGGGGATCACAGCATGATACGACCGAAACATGTTGACCACTGAAATTTGAACAAGTGTAATATTAAGATGTGTTAAAGTATTAAAGTGAATGTGGACACATTAATTAGATTTACACAATAGAGAGCTTGACACAGTAATTAGTTTAACACAATCTAGGGAAAATAAAAATTAGCCCTTTTGACCCATAATAGCTCTGGAAGCATAAGAGCTACGCAAAATCTGTTGGCTCACGCCTAGAAGCTTACATCAATAGGAATGCAAAGTAAATATTCAAATGAATCCGATAAAAAATGAATTTTTTAGCTGATTTGCACATTTCAATTTTAACCACGTTTTGCACCTTTTAGCTTAGAGACGGTAAAGGCTACACCAAATCTGTTAGCATACTACTGAAAGCTTATGTCAAGAGGAATTCAAAGAGACACACCCAACTAACATTCGGTAAAAATAAAAATTTTACACATTTTGACACCTCTAACCCCTTATAGCTCAGAAATAGAAAGAGCTATGCAAAATTCGCTGATGCACTACTGAATGTTGACAACAAGAGGAATAAAAGAGAAAAAAGATTCCATCTAAATCCGATGAAAAAAGGTAATATGCAGATTTGGAGTTTTGGCCTTTGAAAGGAGTTATCAGAAATCAGATGGTTAAGCACCACAATAATTTTTCATCAGGAATTCATTGCAAAAACTGCATCAAAATTGGACCAAACATTAAAAAAAAACTAAAATTTTGAAATGCCCCATTTATCTGATGAACGGTGCATTCGGCGTTAAATCCGTCGACATATACTACTGATAGGAAATTTCCTCAACAGCACACTGAAAGAAACTGAATCAAAATCTGACCCCCTTTGGACCCTTATATCTCCAAAAGAAAACACATTTCTTTGTTTTTCAGAAGATTGAGGTGCAGTGAAGTGTTCCTATGCTTGATAATAGCTAATTATGTTCAAGAGAATTCAAATAATTATTAAAAAGAAGCGTTTTAATTATTTTGTTTTACAATATTTTATTGCAGAATTTGTTCAGACTCATGTAGACTGGAGCTGTATTTGAGTTTATTTTAAATATAGTCCCCTTTGATAGCAAAGCGTCACATTTATTTAACAAGTAGCACAGACCATTGGTTATTTGTCACTTAAGTATCAAACCATAAATTATCCTACCTTAGGAGATATTTACAGCTAAACCTACAGTTTTACGAACAATCTTCTTTATAAAAGAAGCTACAACCTTAGAGGGATTACATGGCTTTCTTATCACTCTTCCTATTTCCATATCACTTTGATCAACTTCAGTATTCAAAACTGTTTGTTCTGAAACTGACTCCGCTGGTTAGTTTGCCATATCTGTATCATCATCCCCTTCATTTTTTTCACTTTCCCGTCCTAAGAGAGTTCAATTCATCTTCATTCTTAGAACCATCGCCATTATCAGACCCAGATTCCTCACTCTGTTCGGAACTATCTGTATCCTTTTCCATCTAAGTGACCTCTCCTGGGTTATAGTTATTTAATTCTCCAGTATAATCATCACACTCATCCTCAGAAGCTGTTTGCTGGTGGCTAGAAGACGGTCTTAATTCTTCCATCCTTATGTTAGGCAGCTTTGATGTTTTTGAGATGAATATTTCTGCAATGTCTCTGTAGATATGATTTCCTTTTAAAATCTTTGGCAATCTTTTCATGCAAAGCTTCCACTTTCCTGCACAGATTCGAGGACGTGGTTTTCAAGTTCCTCTGTGTCTTTAAAATCTTGACCACACAATGAGCAGTCACCTGTATTCACCATTTGGGCCTCAATTGCCTTTCGTGAAGTAGTCTTTGTCTCAGCCATGTTCTATAAATTAACAAGCAAAATACAAATAAACTTTGTAAAATATATACACTGCATTTCCATGATGCAATATGCTCAATAATCACATTCATAATCTTGTAGATATACAGGACGCTCACGTTTCCCTATCAGTGGCTTTCCTAATGTTTTTTAACTCTTCGGGGCCATTTTCACCTTCATCTGTCATGTCATCTCCGGAATTCACTAATTCATCTTGCTCACTATCCACTCTTCCCGGATCGGGGATATATTCTTCTTGCGTTAACAACTGAGATTGTCTCTTTCTACGCCTGTCACGGTGTATAACGGTATTGTGTCCATCTCTTCAATAATTTACCTCATAAAGTACTTCGGACACCTTTCTCCCTAACTTGAATGGGCCTCGCCAAAAGGATGTTAATTTTGGCGAACAACCTGATTTTCGTTGAGGAAAATAAACATAAACTTCATCCTCTTCTTTAAATTTTTGCTATGAACACTTAAGGTCATGGTATGTTTTCTGTCTCAAAATATCACCAACAGAGTATTGTCTGACTAGTCCATGTGCTTTTTCTAGTTTCTCTTGGAATTCCCACACCGATCTATGAACAGATAGTTCTTTTCTACTTCTGGGTAACTCGTTCATTAAATCCAGGGGTGTGGACGTTTTTCTGCCTAACATTAATAAATTGGTTGTAAAGTTAGTCGTTCATGTTCTGATGATCGGTATGCCATCATCACATATGGTAGCATGGCATCCCAATCTCTTGGTCAGTGACATAACCACGTAACATAGTTTCTAGAGTGCTATTTTACCTTTCTACTATTCCGTGAAATTTTGGATGGTATGGAGTGGTTCTACTTTTTTCAATATCTATTAAACGACACATTTCTGTAAATAGCTTGCCTTCATATTGCCCGCCCTAATCTGAGTGGATTATGTAAGGCACACCAAATCTAACTACCACTTCTTTAACTAAAATTACCATTTTGTAAAATAATCTGATATAACAAGAATGTATTCCGGTATTATGACGGTAGCCATTCTTTCCATTGGCATACCAGATCTAACGATCTGCATTTGCTCTTCTTCTCATGAATATGGGCTTTGGTTTTCATACACTCATCACATCCCCAAACATAACGTCTTACATTTGTTTGCATTGCAGGCCAATAAAAAATGCTCTCTTACTCTAGCTAGTGTTTTTTCTAACGACTAAGTGACCAGAAGACTTAATGTCGTGACAAAGTTTCAAAATATTTCGCCTTTCTACTAATGGACCAACAACCTGGAGATGTGAAATATCAGAGCCAATCGTCTGCCATTCTCTACATAACAACTGATCTTTCACACTGACTTTATTCCATTGACTCCATAAAGATCTTACAAGGTAACCTTCACTTGTAATCTCATCATACTTTGTACGAAACCCATCGTTTCATTTTGCTTATACCCTTGTCATTTTCTTGAAAGTTAATCAGATTTGAAGGCATAGATGATGTATGGAAAATTTGTTCAATCCTCTCGTCTAAATTTCCTTGAGTTAACGCTTTGTTTTTACTGGGCAATAACTACACTGCTTACAAGGGAACCGACTTAATGCGTCGGCATTCAGGTATTTATGTCCTGGACGATGCGGGATATTCATGTCAAAAGATGATAACATTTCCACTTCCCTTATTCCTTCGGTATTCTACTGCCGTTATTTCCAACCAACGACCCATTTGACCCTCGGGATTTTTAAAATTCAGTAACCATTTGAGGAATATATGGTCTGTTCTTGAAAGAAATTGTCGGCCAGATAGGTAGTGTGTGATATCCCTCGTAAAATGCACTACAACTTGAAGCTCTTTCCTTGTGACGCAATATTCTTGTTCAGATTTGCTCAATCTGCGAGTCACGTAGGCTATAACTCGTTCTTGGCTGTTGTGGTTCTGGGACATAACAGCCCCGATTGCAGTTCCACTGGCATCGGTATCCAAAATGAATGACTTTGAAAAATCTGGATGGGCTAGAATAGTTGCAGAAGTCAAGTGTTACTTGAAATCCAAAGATTTCTGGCTTGTTGCTGTCCACTCAAAAGCTTTCTTCTTTTCATTCATTATATGAAGGGGTTTAGCCACCACAGAGTATCCTTGTATGAAGCGTCTAAAATACCCACAAAATCAGAGGAAAGACATCAATTAGGTTTTGTTTGTAGGGACTGGCCACGATTTGACAACATTAACTTTCTGTGGGTCCGTATACACACCCTTTTCTGAGGTAATATGCCCTAGATACTTAACTTCTTTTGCAAACAAATTGCATTTTCTTGGTTTTAGCTTTAAACCTTCTGCCTTTAAACTGTCAAATACTTTAGAAAGATTCTTTATCATAGCAAACACAATTATATCGTCAAGATGTACCAGACTTATTTTCCATCGCAATCCTGCCAATGCATATCTCAAACGACATGACATTAAATTGATAAAGGCCTTGTTTAGTGGAAAAGTCAGTTTTATGACGGTCGTTTGGTTCAACTTCTACCTGCCAATAACCAGAGCTTAAATCCAAAGATCTGAACCAGGTAGCGTCTGATAAATGATCAAAGCAATCATGCATCCTGGGAAAAGGGTACGCATCCTTAACTGTTTTAAATATAATTACTGGTAGTCGACGCAGAACCGTACTGTGCAATCTTTCTTTTTGATAAAGACCATTCCCGCTGCCCATGGACTAATATATGGTTTAATGATATTTTGTTTTAGCATTTTCTGTAATGCTTCGTCCGCATTATAAAGAAAGGAAATGGGGTAAATGTCAAGGAGACAACATCCCATATCCAGGTTAAAACGACCCAAAACAAAGCATCTAGGGGTCATCGTACGGTCTTCAACACAGTGAGGAATCTCACACCATATAGCAAGGCCTATATGGCCCGAAAAAAAGTAAAAAAGTGAATACATCAATGGAAACAAACCACATCAAATAACCAAAATATCAAGAAACTAAAATTTTATAAGAAGACAAGGACAAGCCAATGACCAACATATTCCTGACTTGGGACAGGCGCAAAAATTGGGGTGGGGTTAAACTCGTTTTCTTTTTTTAAATGAAAGGGAACTCGACGGGTAGGTTCTCTATTGGGTTTGTAATTATCTGTCTCTATTTTATGTTTTATGACGCCAGATCTACCTATATCTGTGTCCGACTTGGAGAAGATGTCAGAACAACAATTTTTATACCTTATTTGATTGATCTTCTGTCAGAACCTTTATTGATCTCTCATACGAATCTTTCAAATGGTAAAAGAGAGTGTATTTTCTGATCGATCACCTGAATGAACCATCACTATCTCTTCTATGGGGGTTATATTTCCTACACGTTTTCCTTTGTGAATAACCTGTGGGGTATCTGAAAGATTCATCAGTCGCAAAGGAACATCGCCTTTCCTCGTCACAAGTTCTTTAGCCAACAACCCTTTATCAGCTTTAAGAAATCCATCACATGGCTCTACTATGGCCGGTATATCTACTAATTCTAAACCATTTTTTATTTCCCCCCTGTTAAGCATTCACTATGCGGAGGCAAAGTTAAAGTGGCATGCATAGCTACTCTATAGCAGCCAATATGACCTTCATATGACTACTGAATTGCATGTTTTCCAATTGTCATAATTTATCTTCCAATGTCTATCGATGGTGTTGTTAGAAATCTAAACTTTATATCCCGTCTATGTTAATATCAGCTACTTCTACGATTGCCGAGGCATTAAATGCATACATGTTCAAATCTACTACGGCTTTCCCATGAACCTTTAGTGTTTCCCCGCTTCCAGAAAATATTTCTCTTTGCATTGACACTAATGGGGCAGTACTCAATTTCTTGTATAGGGCCTCTGTATCAATCAATAGCTTAACTAAGGTTCCATTCACTTCTCCCTTTACAAATACACCAGCTTCTTTTGTTAGTTTACTGACACCAACAGTACCATTTGTACTTTCTTTTTGGGAGGCACCGACAAGGATCCTCTTTTAAGGGTCTCCTTTTCAGTGATTTTGTTCTTATCTGGGATGATTTTGATTTCATTAAAACTAATTTCCCTTTTCTTGACGGCGACATCCCTCAAGCTCCATCATACGGGGTGTACATTTCTCAACTAGTACGATTCGAACGTGTTTGTTCTAATCTTGACGATTTTAATGAACGTAATCTTACTATCACAGCCAAACTTTTACAACAGGGTTACAGATTTCATAAGTTGTTGAATACCTTTAAGAAGTTTTATAACAGATTTGAATATTTAATGTATAAATATAGCGTTACTCGCAAACAGCTTATTACTAAGGGCATTTCGAATCCTTGTTTTTACAAGATACTCTGCTTGCATCCGTTAAATTGGCTACCTGAAAAGTTTAAATACATACTGGCCTCTCACTGATACTGCCGATGTCTACTGAAATATATGATGATTCTTGATCAAATCCTGCGGGAAGTTTTGAGTTTGATTTTTCTTCCGTAGTGCGGCAGTGTTTTACCAGCAGACTAGGCTTCTTTAGCTAGCCGACAGTTGAGCGGCGAGCAGTCCTTGAACCGTCTTTCAAAATTAGGTATTATCATATTCTCTCCTTTCAAGATTGTGGTCATGGAGTTAGTAGTCTACCTGTATTGGGTTTTATTCGTATGTTTACTAAACTATATGAAAACAGGACAGATAAAGGGGAGGTTTGGGTACCCATAAACCGGTTTAACCCTACCGCTGACTTTTGCTAGTGCCGGTACCAAGTCCGGCTGTCCCGAGTTCTTATCGTTGTTTACGTTTGTCTTTTGTCTAATTTGTGTTTTTCCCGTGTAGTTTCCTTACAGATCGTGACATGTAATTATAATTTTCAGCCATTGTAGGTGTTTCCTGTTGTCCCCTTTATTTCATTGTCTAATTATACGTCCTGGTTTGCCACAACCAAAACAAGTTCTTTTATCAAAATCTTGTCTAGGAGCCCTCCTTAGTCCATTTGTTGTTTTTGCTTTTAGCTTTTTACATAATTTCGTATTGATGAAAGCTCTTTTTGAATGTTTGTATTCACGTTTCCAAAACGAGATTCATTTCTTCTGTCTTTTTAACTATTTGTAGATCTCAAATAGGCTTTATTATCACCTCGTTTTGTCTCGGTCGCAATAAACGCTTCTAATTCGACAGCATGTCTGATAGCATCGTTGAAATCAACAGGTCTAGCATGTTTTACTCTCAAACGCATATCAGACATTGCTACGGCGTCAACAAACTGTTCCTTTGACAAGGTTTCCTTGACATCATTCGGGGCAGTAGGATATGCCAAATTTGTTAATCGGCGAATATCCTGGCCAAGTTCAGGTAAACTTTCCATGACTTTTTGTCGTCTCTCACGGAGTTGAGTACGGTATAACTCCGTTTGATTTGGAGGTGAAAACCTTTCTTCAAGTGGCCTTGCTAGTTTCTTATAGTTTTGTCTTTCTGTCTGGGGCAAATGTCAAAGAACTCCTTGTGCTTTAATTCTTAAACTCACTGCCAGATTTAACCCTTCCGTTTTCTTCTAATTACCACTAATTTATTTTTTAGTACAAGCTTCGAATGTGACTTGTAATCAAACCATGGACCTTTGCATCATAAGTTGCAGGTTTGATAATACCTTTCGGTTTTTGTGGGAATGTTTTCGTAATTTTATTTGTCCCGCCATAGTCGTCGTCGCTTTCATCTTTTACAGAGTATCTATCATCCGTCTCTTTATATGATTTGTGTTTCCGACCTCTATTTCTTCTGGTTTAAAACCTAAGGAGTATCTCCCCATTGTATAGCTCTGTCCTTAGCTGATTTTGGCTTCCTTTTTAGATCCTATTGGTAATTTGTTCTCTATCAGTTTTTACACATACTTCCGTTTATGGATTTCCAAGTATTTTTATATTATCTGCACTGAAGAGACACAAGTTGTCGGAATGCGCATATGCAGAATCTAAATTGATAGTAACTTCGGTATTTTGTTATTTACAACATCTGTAACAATCGTCTTCTTCGATGGCCACACATGACGACCGGTCGCACATCTCGTCCCCTTTTATTATACCGATCAACCAATCAAATTGAAAGGATTGTCTGAATCTTGTAAACGCTTAATCTAAATACCAAAAAGTTCGTTAGATTGTTGTTGCTTGAGATTAATTGAATATGAAATTGACATCGTTATAATATAACCGTGAAACGTTAACTTAGGGATTATCGGACAATGTTGATATAATTATCGATTTCCTTTACTTGAATATTTAATTAAAACTGCATGATGCAATAGCAATGAAATCACATTTCGTTACACAAGTTACATAATTAACAGTAAATTTTGTTATGCTGTAAAACATTTTTCAAGGCGTAACTTCTAATCAGAACCATTAAAAGCAAATGCTGTAAAATAGGATATTTTTGCAAGGGGTTTATTTTTGCTAATTTCGCGATTGAAACCTATTGGCGAAATTCCCCTCGTGGAAATTTGATTTAATTACAACCGTAACAAAACGTACGTGAGGATCGCGAAAATAAAACCTCTCGAATAGGCTTTAGGAATAAAAAAAACAAAATTGAAACCACGCGAAAATAACCCCTTTTACATTAATATACATGTGCATGTATAAAGCAATAATCCACAAAATAACCAGAAAGTCTGAAGTTAGAGTCAAAATTCAGTTCCAATGACATCCAACGAGTGCAATAAACGGAATGAAGCCTCGGTATGGCGAATGCTGTATTCATATTATATTGCACAGAACAAGTTCCTGTATAAGAATGCTGATCTACCATCTGATCTTTTAACTGACGGTTCGGTTTCAGTTCTCACTTATGAAAAAAAAAAATGCGGTTGGGGGAGACATAATGATAGTAATGCAATTAA
>MJUU01059188.1:99509-114238 GCA_002080025.1 Modiolus philippinarum | reverse complement strand
TGATTTCAATAAAATTTTCACTATTAATCACAGAATTTCATATATTTTAATTGCATGATTTTGAAATATTTTTACTAGTTCCAAAGACTCAATCATTTAAACAGTATGTGAATTTTTTGTTGTGGAAAATACCTATATACGTAAGTAAAATTGTGACGCCATGTTTTAGCCTTGTGTTTAAATTATCCATTCCCTAAAACAACAAGTATAGAATTATATCCAAATAAATGATAAAACTTGATAAATTTCTCTGTTTATTGGTCCAAGTTTTAATGAAATCGGATAAGAAATGGCTTCACAATAGTTTTTTTGAAAAAATGTGGTTTGTTTGTGAAATATATAGCGGAAAAAATCGTCGTCCGAATATTTTTTGCACGTCTCTGTATATTGGGTTAGACCAATTGACGTATAATGATTTTTTTTTCGAATAAAATCAATAAGTGGATTATATGTCAGTTGAGGTATGATCCACCAATTGATGCTTGTTACTGATCTGTTAATTGCTGGTTTTATTTTGAATTATCAGGAGTGGATTTTAAGGGTTTCGTAGGGGCGTGTACACGCCCCTCTTTCATAGCCAAAGACAAAGAATAGTTGTGGAAATTCTGTATTTAACTACCTGTTTACCCTTAATTTTAGCACATTTTTAGGAATTGTACGTGAAAATGAAATATTTAAAGAGATTTTTGATAAAAATATCGTCCAAAAATGTTTGCCTCCCTCTGCTCAGCGGTTTTCATACCATTTTCCGGATTTACTACCCCCTTTTCCGAAATCCTTGATCTGCCCCTGATTATTGCCATTTCACATACAGGAATGGGGGGAATTAAGCATCACAATTATTTATATATGCATCACTCTTCCAAACAGCCTTTTTAGGCCCTTCCTGTAAAATTCACAAAATGTTATTTTTTCTTCTCTCCAGATAATTACACCACCAGTAAGAGTAAATACACCACCAACCAGGGTAAATACACCACCAGCAACTGGTCTGAGAGCTCCAATTGCAACAACAAGTAGACAGTCCCTTGATTACTACAGTCTTGCCCCTGCATCAGTTACTCTTCCCAGTGTACCAGATACCCCAACAGATGGCCAAGAGTATGGAAATATGAGTAAGTATACCCTTTCTGTTCTAGTCTCGAGTAGATAACTCAAAGTTCCATTTACCATAAAACTTGAACTATGATTCAACCGAGGGTCATTAATAAGTAGCTCATAAATCATCATCTTTCATTTCCTTCAGTTTCATACCATATTTTTCATATTCACTTTAAGTGAAAAGGACTATCGGTACATGTTCTGGAAAAGTCCTCCTTCTGGCCATGATTAACTGGTACTGATCTGATGTCAGGAGAGGTCCTTTTCTAAAATCCATTTTTAATTACATGAAATGCACAGGGAAAATGTTCCATGTGAACTTTAATATGGCACATATCTGTAAATAACTGCAATAACAATGTTTTCTGACATTATTATTAGGTCAAAGACAGATGCTTATTCAGATTATGCAAACCCAAAATGAAATTCTGAAGCGATTGGGCCATCTGGAGAATAAGAATCAGGAGGAATTGTCACAGAAAGATGCAGAGAAGATATCAATTCCTGCAGGGTTAAGGGTAATTACTATAGTATAAGAGTAAGGATATGTAGTAAATGTACATGAGACAACATCGAATTAAAAGCAAGAGAACAAAGCTTTTATTGTTGTTCTTCATCAGGCCTTCAACAATGAGCAAAAACTCATACCTCATAGCAA
This sequence comes from Modiolus philippinarum, assembly GCA_002080025.1. Lineage (NCBI taxonomy): Eukaryota > Metazoa > Mollusca > Bivalvia > Mytilida > Modiolidae > Modiolus > Modiolus philippinarum. Next base: position 112,479 of record MJUU01059188.1, on the reverse strand, counting down.
CTTCAAGATATTTGTTATCAGTACATGTTTACTTTTGCATTGGACAATCTAATTAAAATTAGGTATCTCAACTCCTCAATTTTTTTATGTCGCATGACATAACAAAAAGGGGGAACCAGGAGATCTAATTTTAATTACGTTGTGCAACATAGGCTGATAGGGGAGGTGGGAGATCTAATTTTCATTAAGAGCATGGAATTATCTGAACATCATCTACACTTGGAATTTTAAATAACCAGTTTTCATTTGTGTGTTTCCAGGAAAATTTATCTATAAAGCAGTTAGAATAAAACACTTAAAAACATTTCCTAAAGTACCACACAAAATAGATACAACATACAGATCCAGTTATTTTGATGGAAAAAGGTAGTTACATCATTATCCTGATCTGTTTACACCTCCTAACTAGTATTAGTATTCCAGCAGTAAAGTATCCGTAATTTGAGCATGTCCTCCGTATATAAAACAAATGACGGAACTAATTGTTTTTTTTAATGTGAACAATTTCACTACATAGGACCAAGCAATGAATAAGGTTGACGCAATAAACTTAATTTTCTTTATAAATATATGACATAAGCTAACCCGAATAATCCAGTCGTTATATTACACTCGCTCCATCGAGAGGTGATCAACTGATAGGGGGCACAGAATTATTCAAGTTAGACATAAGTGTACAGTATTTCATTTGGGGGATTGTGTGCTTTAAATCACATTATTTATCTATTAAAAATTTCTTTTTAGCACTAATCGGCCAATTTCAAAAGGAGCTATGTTTTATTTCCAGGTTTAAGATTAATTTTGATTTGAAAAACTGGATTTGGTAAACTCCTCTACATTATCATATATAATGAATATTTTCAGATTTTCAGATTTTTTAGCCATTCAGGGAACCTTAGTTTCTGATTGTTTTGTTGTAAAGTTAAAATTACACTCCAAATAAAATAAGAAGTTGGTAGGTTCCAACAGAACAAAACTGAATGGACCAACACTGTGGATTGATTATAGTTTTTGCTTTACACCAATTTTTGTGCTTTTTTGGGGTACATGTACTGTCAAACAATGAATTTAAGTGTCCACTGAATGCATTGTGGATTGCATTACATTGTCATGATTGTACTAGTAAAATACATTATTGGCAATATGTGCCTTTTTGCTTTGATCTGACCAGCAGATATTGTCAGTATCTTCGTACTGCAATTACATCAGTAATGTGACGTCATGTTAATTTTGATGTTTATGATTAAAAACAATAAGGGCTATTCCATTTAAACATACATTAACCCCAAGGACCACCAGATATTTTTGTACCAACCATGCATAGAAGTGATTTCCATACTTCAGTAAGAAAATTTATACTATGAGCAGCTATTAAACCTACCACCGACAGAAATGATTTACATTGGTATTCCTGGGGGTTGATGTATGTTTAAATGGAATAGCCCTAATTGTAGTTTTGAAGGTCTCGACAGCAAAAATCGGACTCACTTTTTTTGGTCCTGACCTTCAAAACAACTTTTAGTCTATATAAATTGTAAAACCGCAAATTTAAGTATCTTCAAAACAGTCGATATTTGCTAGACCCCAAAAATTCATGCCGACAAAATTAAACATATCCACAATTCATGGACCTTCCCACCAATATAAGCCATAAAAATGTAACAAAGTACTGAGCTAATATCGATCATTAATTCCTTTCAGAGTAAATGATGCAGAAAATACTGAGATGACAAAGCACATCATCATTTTTGTTCGTGGCTGGAATCCCAGTTATAGTGACCCTAATGTCCTAAATGGTAAGTTCATATATAATAAATTATCTTTTAGAATTGTCCTGTACATGGACAACAATGGACAAGAGCCATACAGAAATATGTCTTATTGGCCAACGTTTCGCACAATAACTTTTGTATAAAGGGCCATTTTAAGGAATAACAAAATTAAGGTTAAAAGTGAGGTTGTTTTTATACTTCTTGATGTAATTGGTATAACCATAGACCTATATATTATTCAACTTAATATAAGCCCCGAAGTGATGCATTTTTCAAAAGAGGATCATTTATTCAATCAGTAAAAATTGGTAAAATTCAAAAAAAAAATTCATGTTTTCTCCGATTCCTGTTTCAATATTATATGGTCTCCAACCATAAGTCATATGATCTTTCATGTTGTTGGATTAAAAATGAGTTAAGAACCTGCTTCTACCTTAATTTTACCACAGTTAGAAAGAATTTAAGCAAAACACTTTTGCAGCTCTTGTAAAATTTGATGTTTGAACATATTTTGTTGATAAAATAGGTGGGACAGACCACAGGAACTACTGGAAACACATACATTTTTTTGGCAAACAGGGTGGTGGGGACTGCTAGTAGGGCAGGGGCTTGTATTAGGTAGAATACGGTATACAGATATAAAACATTCTAAAGAAAAGTGAAGCATCAATAGAGATTTATTTCATTGGCAAACTAATATTTTAATAGCCCTTTTTCTGCAATACTGTAAAATTGCATTGTTCAAATTTGCAAATGTAGATAGTTTTGCTGGTACATGTATTACACCTTCACTCATGAGGATTTTGATGGATAAAGCTAATGACACTTCAGAATAGTTTGACTATATTCAAAAGAAAGTTGGATTTATTTTTTGTATGGTGACTACAAGTTGATTAACTGTTATAATAGATTCTCATCATAAGTATATCAATGTTGAATGTGATGGATCTAAAAAGATGAGCAAAACATTTTATTTTACAGCTTCAATTTCAAGGTACTTCCTTTCAAAGAGACAAGAGGAGCATTACAAAATGCAAAACAAACATGAGACAGAAAAGAAAAAGAGGGCAACCTATGAAAGGAAGAAGGAGGTACATATTTATTTTAAACAGGGGTTTTTTATGTCACCTTAAGCTAAGGAACATAATATCTTTTTCTGCTATTGCAGTTAAAGTGATGCATTCTACTACTTGAAATGCATTTATATTTTATTTAGTTAAGTGTTACGGAAATTTATTTAACTGGTTTGGGTGGCTTGCCTGGAGCATCACTCTCCATAGAGTTAACATTGTGAGTACCGTTATAACTAAGTCCCTTGAGTAGCGAATGAGTTGGGATATGTAAACTCCATAAGGCACTGTTGGAATGTTGTCAAAATACTGTATAGAAATAAGATATTCTACATTGCCAGGACTTTGAATGTAACTTAAATGCAAAGGTGATTAAGGCTATATTAATTCCAATGAAGTAGTACTAAGTGGCAATAATGCAATATTGACAAATAGTACTGAAGAATTGTTGGCATAACTGAAGATTGCACTATACAGTCAGTAAATTATATAGTTTGAGGTATATAAGTATAATACTGGTGGCGTTTGTGTCGTTGTCATCTGTGTCGTCAGTGTCAGCGGCTTCTGTAGACACTTCATAAACTTTAGTTCTGGTCGACCAATCCTTATGAAATTTTAGTTTCATGTTGTTTGGCTCAAAGGGAAGGCTGGAATTGGTTTTGGGTATTGCTGCCTCACCCGGTTCAGAAAAGGGGACCAAAAAAGGGTAAAATTGGGTGTTTTCACATATTTGGCTGTATAATCTTTATTATATATTGTATTGAGATGGGGTTTGTTTTATTCTATTGCTAATAAATTTGCACCCTTGCAGTATGTCAATGGATTTGAAGTAATATATACCGTTTTTGAGAAACAAGAGGTCTAAATTTTTTTTTAAATTTTTTTGTCGGATTTTGATGCAGTTTTCTTCTGAAGGTTTTTCATAAAATGTTTCAACAGATAAATTGAACAATTACAAAACAATTTTCAATAAACAAGGGGCCCAAAGGGGTGGGGGGGTCAAACCCCTTTCAGAAAAAGGGACCAAAAGGGGTTAAATTGGGTGTTTTCACATATTTGTTTGTAGAATCTTTATTATTTATCGTATTGGGATGGGGTTTGTTTTATTTTATTGCTTATAAAATTGCCCAGCTATTTTATACACATTTGATGTTGCGTTTACTGTTTTTGAGAAACAAGAGCCCCAGAGGGGGCCAAATGTAAAAAACGGAATTTTTATCATTTTTTGTCATAATTTGATGCAGTTTTTTTCTTTAGGTTTTTAAAACATGTGTATACATATAAATTAAACAATTAAAACCATTTTAAAAAAAGGGGCCAAACGGGGTCAAATATAAAAAATAGAATTTTAAAATTTTGTCAAATTTTAATGCAGTTTTTTTCTGTAGGTTTCTTATGGAATATATAAACAGATTATTTAAACAATTAACACCATTTTCAATAAACAAGAGGGCCAAAGGGGGTCAAATTCTTGACATTTGCTCCATTTCCTTTCTTTTAAGGGCCCGCCATAACATGGCGGCGCCCTATAGTAAACAGTCTGTCCGTCCGTCTGTTCGTCCGTCCGTCCGTCAGCATTTCCTATAGTACGATAACTTAAGATTGCCTTCACGGATTTTTATGATTTTTATACTCAATGTTGGACTTAACCAAAGGAAGGTCCCATTTTAAGTTGAAGAAAATCGAAAAACAATTTTGGGGACAAAAATTAGTTTTATATGAAAAAAATGCATATTTTGAGAATTACCGCTATGTCGTATGTTAACTTAAGATTGCCTTCAGAGATTTTTATGATTTTTATACTCAATGTTGAACTTGACCAAAGGAAGGTCCCTTTCGATTTTGAGGAAAATCGGAAAACAATTTTTGGGGAAAAACTTAGTTTTTATATGAAAAAATGCATATTTTGATAATTAACTCTATGTCATACAATAACTTAAGATTGCCTTCATGAATTTTTATGATTTAATACTCAATGTTGGACTTCACCAAAGGAAGGTCCCTTTCAATTTTGAGGAAAATTGAAAAACAATTTTTTGGGAAAAAAACATAGTTTTTATATGCGAAAATGCATATTTTGAGAATTGACTCTATGTCATATGATAACTTAAGATTGGCTTCACAGATTTTTAAATTTTTTATACACAGTGTTAGACATGATCAAAGGAAGGTCCCTTTAGAGTTGGAGGAAAATTGAAGAGCACATTTGAGTAAAAACTTTGTTTTTTTTATGTTTTGAAAAGTTTTTATTCCCAGTTGAGTTAAATCACAGGCCGGCGGGGCCCTTTCAGACATTGTCAGTATTCTAGTTCAGATTATTTTTTTTCTCGGATTTGATGCACTTTTATTCAGTACATTTTTTGTCATTATGTTACTGGAGTTTGCCAACAGATTTAAGGTAACATCTTTACTATGTCCACAGTCATTTTGTGTATACGTTTTTACGGTTAAACCCCTGTACATGTGCTGCGGTTGTATTTTGCTGCACTTTGTGTAGCTCTTTATTTTGTATTGTTTTTTTCTTTATTTTTTATACGCCCGTCATTACATGGACGTATTATGGTATACTGATGTCCAAGTGTCCGTCTGTTTTGCATGTTGCACTCTACCTCGTAAACCATTTAATAAATTCACTTCAAACTTTGTACAGTTATTGGGTGCAATGTCTCATGATCTTTATACTTTTTGGAAAAATTTTGTTCTTTCTTGCAAGAGTTATGGGACTTAATTCATAAATTTTAAGGGAATTTTTCACATGTCGCGCTCTACCCTTTTTTGTCGATTACCTTCAAACTTTGTAGAGCTATTGGGTAAAACAGATCTCAAGATCTGTATACTTTTTAGTGAAATTTCTTTTTTGTTGCAAGAGTAATTAGACTTTATTTGTTAGTTATACGACAATTTTTCAAATGTCATGTTCTAACTGATTATCCCCTAGATCAGTTCATTTCAAACTTTTCAGAGTTATTCATGAAAGAGATATGTAACCTGATTAGCTAGTTATTAATTTTTCTCAAGTGGCATTCTAAATTGAGAACCCCTTGTCTGAATCACAACTTTGAAGGGATGACGACGTGCATATCATGCAACTTCGCACACCTGTTTATTTTTATTTGTTTGTTTTTTTTGTTTCGTTTATTATTTTTTTTGTAACAAATGCATATGAAAAAAAATTACTTTAAAGGTATGAAAAGAAATCAATAATATGTATATATAATTTAATTAAATTTATATAAAATACTAAAATTATCAATTGAAAGCAAAGAAACCATTTAGGTATCAATACACATGTTGATAATACAAATGTATTTGGAATTGGTCGGCTTGTCCAGCTGTTTTCTTAACAATTTATGATATCCATGATGTCTAATCATGTCTAAAGAAGCCCTGTACATTGGCAATCAACAAATGAGACCTGAAATTCTTGCACCTGGCAAAACTGAACCAGGGAAATGTCTCTTTTAGGTGCCATATTTCCAATGTGCAGCTATTTTAGCAATGTTAGATTTTTCAAGAAGTGTCAAAATGTGTGAGACTTGGGTATGTGAAACATATTTTAATGAAATGTATATTACAATACTTCATCAAGTTTGATATTTATTTTTCAGAAATCCAAAAGAAGAAGATTGGCCCTTGACAAACAACCGATCAATAATGTCAAGAAAGCATCAATCAGATCCGTCCTCACACCTGCTCTCATGAGCACAGATGAGGAGTGTGAGGATGGTTTTATCACCCATCCCCCATCCTAGCAGTCACCAGAATTCAGAGAATACAAGGATAAGCTGGATGGGGCTTATAAAGACATTTGCTCCAAAAAGAGCAGAAATATGCTCAAAACAAGAACAATTGGTGAAGAAAGAGTGACGGCACCACCTCAGTTAGATGTAAACCAGAAATGGATAATAAAAGAGAATTGAAAACCATTTTTGGTATTTGTTTCTTCTTTTTTATATGAAGTGGACAGATTCAAATTCAACTTTAACAAATTTAAACCAAATTTAAGTGTTCTATAAAATGCCATATTTCTCGCATACAAATAATACAATTTTGAGCATCTTCTTTAAATGACGGCTTATTCTATTTGCCAATGCAACAATCATTAATATATACATATTGTAGATCAAATATTTACTAATATGGAGGTGCCCAACAATAAAGGAAATATGAGTAAATGTCAGTGATACATCAATTCATGTAAATACAAGCAACACTGAAAACGTAACATGTAGAATTCAGTGTATAACCCTGAAAGTGTCGAGAACGGTTCATACTATATATGTTGTAAAGTGTACATGATGACAATGTGACCTGATTTTGTTGGTGTTTGGATTAGTGATATACTCCACATACAGAAAGTTCAGCATTTCAGAGATTTCTATTGTGAAAATATCCCAATGTCCATCCCTTAAGACATTTATACTTGCAAGAATTTTCTGAAAGAGCAGACAATATTAACCAATTTATCAGTTTATCAAAATTTTTGATGATTTTCTATGGATCTAGCTTCAAGCATCAGCTCAGATATATTCTTTCCCTTTAAAAATTGAAAGAAATTATTGGAAAGATCACCCTTTAAACTTTAAAGTACACACAAGATGGCCTTTTGCGTGGATTTTTAATAGATTTAAATGGTGATCATTCAAATAATTTCTGTTAACTTTTGAGGGGAAAAGATGATCTTTTGGTCATATTGTGAAGACTTTTTGCTGCAAAATACAGTCTTTTAGTTGAATTTCGTGTCGCAAAATATGGTCTCTGCTGCAATAAAACATCTTTTTATTGACTTTTGGTTTTCAAAATGTGGTCTTTTGGTTTAATTTTGTTAAATATTTGTCACAAAATATGGTCTTTGCATTCATAATATTGCCTTTTTATTTACTTTTGTTCCTCAAAATGTGCTCTTTTGTTTGAATTTTGTTACCTTTTATTTAAAAAACATGGTCTTTGAGATGGATTTGATGTAAATTTAAAAGGTAAATAAATAACCTTTTATCATATTTTGTATATCAAAAGACAAACTTTTAATTGACTTTTGTCAGAAATTGTCTGGTATTGTTTGTTGCCTTTTGTTCTATCTTTTTCCCACAAAAAAAAGTCTTTGAGTTGTATTTTGTGGATTACAAAAGTGGGCCATTTAGTTACCTTTTGTTGTATCAAAATATAAACAAAATATTGACTTTTGTAGCTTTTGGTTTTTTTTGGAAAGGTAAATAAAAGACAAAAAAGGTCTAACAAGATATGGCCTTTCATATACCTTTTGTACGTTCCAAAAGATGAATTTTCATGCAGTGCTATACGTGTATTTTCGTAAGATTTTAAAATATTAGCGATTAACCTTGGAAAGTCAATTTATTCATTGTCTCGTCAACGCCGCTTTCGGGAGAAACACATGTTACATCAAATTAAAAATGAAGGTATGTAGTATAAAAATGCCTTATCGTTTTTCCCCAAAATTTTAATTTATCCAGAAATTCGGGGGAAAATGACTTAAGTCGTTGTATTCTTTGGTTAACCCTTAAAATCATTTCAAATGTAAATTTTGCTGATCATCGGATTTTTTCTAGATTAAATGCAGGTGTACTGTGTTAAAGGCAAAATTATATGAAATGAATGCCTCAATAGCAAAGTATGCTTTTGCCGAAATTGCAATGAACTTTTTCTGTTGGATAAAACGGTCTTGCAATTATTGCAAAAATGCAACTATTTGTATTATTTTTGAAAAAGCAATACAATCGAATATTCGTAATAGGTCATGCGCCAAGGGGAGGTTCCAATGGAGTTCCAGTCGATTTTTTTTACCTAAATTCTGCACGAAATTGAAATTATTTTCAGAAAAAAAGGGGTTCCAACCTCTGAAACCCTCCCTGATGATCCAGCATAGTGCGCTTAATTGTTTAAATGCGAGAGCTATTCCGTGCATTTGTTTCATTTATTTGCTGTGTTCTGTGATTAATAAACCGCAATTATTATAAAAATCTAACCGACTAAATTTTAATCGACAAAAACATTTTGGCGGGCGAAAAATTAATTTAAACACTGTGGCATAAATATTTTTATATTTAGTGCAAAAAAACTACTGTTTGGCGAGAAACAACTAACTAAAAATTGTCAATTTGAAGGTAATGAAAGTGTGAGAAAAAATAGTATCGCTTTCGGTCTTTGCATGCGTTAATACAACCGAATGAGCATTGTCGCCGGAGAAAAAAAAAACTAGAACTGCTATAACATTGTATAAATAATAGAGAAACGCATCTGCAGTATTGTGTTAGTTTTCTGAAAAACTGTAGGATGTATAACTATTTTTTAAAACAACATTTTTCTGACTTTTTAGCCGTAAAAAACTCACTTTCCCTATATATTCAATGTAAATTTAGGTCAAACTGCACGAATTTCAAACTGCTGGGAAACGAAAACAGGCATGGGTACCCCATTTTTCTTTGTATATTTCAATGTATCTTAAGCTTAGCAATCAGCATGCAAAAAATCAGAATTGTGTAGGACATGGTCAATTACTTCGACTTGACCTTAAAAAATTTTATAGAAGAAATGACATTTGGTATCTAAGTATAATGCGACTCGCAAACAGCTTATTACTAAAGGCGTTTCTCACCCTCGTTTTAATGGAAATGGTGTTAAAAAATGTCAAAAAATGATTAAAAATCCAGAAAAACTGGGACGTAACTTCCATTCTTTACGTAATAGGGAATATTGACCGAATATTCTTCATGATTCCGTTAAATTGTCTTTGGGATCCAATGACCTGAAGATTTTACAATTATACTTGCCTCTCACTGATACTGCCGATGTCTACTAAAATCCATGATGATTCTTTACCAAACCCTTCCGTGATTTTTGAATTTAATTATTATTCCGTAGTGCGACAGTGTTTTTCCAGCATACTAGGCTCCTAGAGGTAGCCGGCAGTTTAACAGCGAGCACTTCTCATACCATCTTTCTAAATTACGTTTTCCTTATTCTTTCCTTTTCAAGATTGTGGTCTTGGAGTTAGTGGTCTACCTGTATTCGGTTTTATTTGTATGTTTATTATACTATAGGGAAACGGGATAGAGAAAGGGGAGGTTTGGGTACCAATAAACCAGTTTAACCCTAACGCTGGCTGTTGCCAGTCCCGTTACCAAGTCCGGCTATCCCGAGTTTCTATCGTTTTCTATGTTTGTCTTTTGTCATTTTATTGCTTTTTCTTGTGCAGTTCCCTGGTTGATTGTGACATGTGATTGTAATGTTCGGCCATTGTTAGTGTTTCCTGTTATCTTCCCTTTCATTAAATTTAATTTGCTATCAAATTTGCAAGCCTTAATTGAAGCAACACATATAACCATTGAGGGTCATTATTTTTCATTGCAACTTTTATCACTGCCAAGAAGTTTGAGACATGCATGCCATATTTCCCATAGCCATGATTTGTTATTTATTATAACCAAATTTTTGGGCCGTTATTTTTCTGCATGAATTTAGGTGAACAAAAGGCCGTTTAATTGGAGGGAATATGCTTCTATATGAAATGCAAACATTTCCTTCCTTCTTTTAGTTGTCTCTCCAAGTTTATTCGCTTTGAAATTTAGATATTTCAATCATACAATCCATTTTCCCTCAAAATTTATAATCACGCTTCACGCTGAATCTTTGACTATCATAAGTATTAGTCCAAAAATGAATCAGAATTAAACTAAGGCATTTATTTTCATGATTAAATGCTGAAATCACGACTGACAACTGTGATGTACTTTCAGTTTCGCTAGTTTCGCTATGTTACATACATAATTTAATCTGAATGAAAATTAACTCTGTGATCAACAGTGTCTCTTGTGATTACGAAAATGCAATGTTTTACAAAATAATGTGAGATGTAACATCGCAGTTTGAAAAAAAACAGGTTTCTTGCACATTTTGCGCGGCAGAATTTGCAATTCTTACGCCGGAAGTTAACATGGCAAAAACCGAAACCGGAAATTGCAGTTTTCACAGACTTAAAAATCTCATTCGACACCGGCGCTGTTGGGATGTTGCTGCAAAAAAATTGAAGTTTGTTATTTGAAAAGTGAAGTTATCGCGTTTGTCGTACAGCTTAGTTTGAAGTCTACCTCTGTTGTTAATTTCAAGATGAAGGTCAAGGAATGAGGCCGCTGTGGAAGTGTCTGTAGTATCCTTAATTTTAAACCTTTTTGGATAGAAAAGATGAAGCGAAGGTAGTTTATTGACAAAATATCTTCTTTATAACGGAAGCTAAAATTGAAGGAAGTTTATTATTTTTATTTTGAAGAAGCCTTTCGATGAATTCAAACTCATAAGAGTGGAGAAACAGATCGGTAGGAGAGGTGCACAGTTTTTGCCAATAGGAATTCCGATAGCCTGTTGACAAACAAGTCCTCCGAACTGAACAAATATATTTTCGATCAAAGACTCTAACATTGTAATCACTGTTTCCTCTGTATATTTGTTCTCCGATTCGGAATCATTTTTCACAAAGTAGGCTTGTTCTCTACCAACAATATTGTACCTACATTATGTATATCTTCGTTCGCCGTTCTTACGTGAGAAACATCTTTGAATTAAAACCTTTCAACCGACATTTTAGTTGTTCATGGAAGAGCAAAGTGTGGAGAAGTCGAAAGTTTTAATGCTGTAACAGTGTGATAATAATCTAGGGTTTAAGATATTAAGTAGATCTTCGGAGTTTTTTCAAAATCCACATTTCATTTACAGTCCTTCTTGGAAAGCATGTATCACAGTATTTTGAAGGCCCTCTTTAACAGCTGTCAAGTTGGAAGTTAGCAATTTAGATATAGGTTTTGTAGAACATTTGGTATATCCAGCAATGTATCGTTCTATGTACGGGCATTTATGTAATTTTGGTACCCAGTATAAAAAGAGAAGATCTGTGTCTTCATCTTTTGTGTAAATGCTTCTGTTATATCTCCTCCTTTGACAGAGTAGTTGCTGTGTAAGTTGGATTGCCATTGGAATTATCAATGCCTAGTTCTTTCTTTAAAGTAAGTAAAAAATATATTATTTGGAGCGCTATCGGCAGGAACAACGTCATATTTGTCATTAATGGAGTAACTGGCCACCGAAAATTGAAGATGCTTTTGTTCTCATAGGACCTCGTAGCGAGTACAAATCTTTTATGATATCCCTTACCAAAATCTGAAGTGTGCAGCAAACTTGCTGAAAAATTGCTGCAAACTTCCGGCAACCAAATCGATGTGCAGCTACAGTGTGCCAGAACTGGGCTTGATGGTGCCGCTAGCTGCACACTTGTGGCGCACTTCCCGCACACTGTAACCTGTGTGCGGGAAGTGCGCCACAAATGAACAGAAACATAACATTGTGTGCCAGAAGTGCACAGCTTTTGATTCTGTGTGCAGGAAGTAAGCCGCAGTCTCTGCACATGTGCAGATTTTTTTAAAAAAATGGAGCCAAGGGAAGGCAGCTAGATGCTGCAACAAGAAAAGGAAAACAATTATTTGTGTGTGAGAAATCTTTGATTAAATGGAGGGAAATACATATATGGAAGGTAAATGGATCTTTTTATAGTGTTTTGTACAATATTTTATAATTTTTATCTGTTAAATATTCTGTTTTAATTGGTAAGAGAAAAACAATTCAAAAGAGGGAGGGTGACCTGCTTTTAGATTTTTAATGGAAAACAGCTAAGAGTTTGAATGTATAATAATATACTATTATCATAGTATACAAAAATCAAGTATGTTTTATACCTCTCACACAGCTGGTATAGAACATTAGACAATAAAATGAAGTGCAATACACATGACAAGGACAAAGTGTGACCTTTCCATGAACTGTGAGCAGAAAGCGTGCAGGAACTGTGTGCAGGAAGTGTGCAGAAACTGTGTGCAGGAAGTGTGCAGGAACTGTGTGCGGGAAGTGTGCAAGAGCTGTGTGCGGGAAGTGTGCAAGAAACTGAAGAGAGATGCATTGGAAGTGTGCTGCAAACTTGCGGCACACTGTGTGCCGGAAAACTCATTTGCATGCGAAAAATGAACTTGCAGCAAGGTTGCTGCAAACAGTGTGCAGCAAGTTTGCTGCAAAGTTCCTGCAAATTTGCTGCTTATATGTGCTGGAAGCCTTATATTTTGGTAAGGG
>MJUU01059188.1:66014-99152 GCA_002080025.1 Modiolus philippinarum | reverse complement strand
AGTGTTNTGTGTGAGAAATCTTTGATTAAATGGAGGGAAATACATATATGGAAGGTAAATGGATCTTTTTATAGTGTTTTGTACAATATTTTATAATTTTTATCTGTTAAATATTCTGTTTTAATTGGTAAGAGAAAAACAATTCAAAAGAGGGAGGGTGACCTGCTTTTAGATATTTAATGGAAAACAGCTAAGAGTTTGAATGTATAATAATATTCTATTATCATAGTATACAAAAATCAAGTATGTTTTAAACCTCTCACACAGCTGGTATAGAACATTAGACAATAAAATGAAGTGCAATACACATGACAAGGACAAAGTGTGGCCTTTCCATGAAATGTGAGCAGAAAGCGTGCAGGAACTGTGTGCAGGAAGTTTGCAGGAACTGTGTGCGGGAAGTGTGCAAGAGCCGTGTGCAGGAAGTGTGCAAGAAACTGAAGAGAGATGCATTGGAAGTGTGCTGCAAACTTGCGGCTCACTGTGTGCCGGAAAACTCATTTGCATGCGAAAAATGAACTTGCAGCAAGGTTGCTGCAAACAGTGTGCAAAATTTGCTGCTTATATGTGCTGGAAGCCTTATATTTTGGTAAGGGATCTTAACAAGAAAGAAAATTAGACTTCATACAGCATTGCACGAAAGAGTTAAATGATTAACAGAATTTGTTAATAAGATCATCTCTGCCGGTCAGACAGAAGAAAATGTATACAAATTTCGAATTCGTACTTTTAATAATGGACTACCTTAGATTATTGGAATTATATTACCAAACTAGATACAAGAGCAAAGCCTATGGAAACTGCAATATCGAGAAAAAAACGATGACATAAATAAATAATAAAATAAATTCATTTAAGATATGAACATCATAAATACATTACGAAAACCAAATCATACGTAATACGTTGAAAGTGTAATATGGTGCCGTCAAACGTGTACAAACGCAAAATTCTATAAATTGCCTGTAAGAAGTTTGATGAAGTTCGATTATAATGTCCACTTCGCATTTTATTGATCATCTTGAGATTCATTTAAATTGAAAAACAAAATACCGAAGTTTCTGCAAATTTTGTTTCTGCATATACGCGTTACGATAACTTATGTCTCTTCAGAGCAGATAAAATCAATACATTTGGGAGCCCATAAACCGAAACGCTTGTAAAAACTAAAAAGATAACCAATAACATATAAATAGAAGTGTCAAATAAAGCTAAGGACAGAGCTATGCAAGAGGGAGATACCCTTTAGTTTTAAACATTTATTTTTAATTTGGAACTGCAAGTTTCCAAATTAAATGGTTTTCGGGTCAGCACCGAAGTACTGGCGACTTGGTCAGTGAAAAACCTCGGGATCTAACACTCCACCAGCATAGGCATCGGCCAGTGGTAATAAATAACAAAATACAGAAGTTACTATGAATTCTGTTTCTGCATATGCGAATTTCGACAACATATGTTTCTTCAGTGCAGATAAAAACAAAACGTTTGGAAGTCCATAAACCGAAACGCGTATAAAAACTGATAGAGAACAAATAACCCATAAGAACTAAATAGAAGAGACAAAATCAGGTAAGGAAGAGGGAGAAACTTCTTTTCTTTTTAAATATGAAGTTATTCCATAACAGCTATTTGAAAATTACTCCTGGGGTTTTAACATTTTTTTCTTAAAAGATATCGCAAGTTTTCTAGGAAAATTGGTTTTTGGGCCAGCACCGAAGTACAGGCTACTAGGTTGGTGAATTCCCTTGGGGAATAACAGTCCATCAGCAGTTCCAACGGTCCAGTGGTTAAAGATGCTTTAAATATAGCTAAAACTCTTACGTTGACACCCAGTGAAGCGTAAACATGCAGAAAGCAAAATCCGCACTTTCTTTGGGCATACACTTTCCCTATAAATCTGCAGTATTGGTCATCAGGTTAACTCTTTTGTCTTTTGCAAGGTTTGACTCGCCTGTTGAAATGAAATAATTTAAGTAATAATTGTTATTTTTAATGTGTAAATTGCAAGGAAATCTGTCAATTTCACGTTCAAAAAGTAAAGCACATTTTTCGAAGTCAGTTCTTTTTATCAACAATTGCAAATTAAAAAAATATTAATAGTGGAATTTACCTGCATATTGACAAAAATGTTCTGCTTCTTGCATATTATTCTAAATTGATGATTTAAATTTTCATCAAGAAAATTATAATTTATTCGGTAAAAAGTAAATAATCCATGGGCTGAAATAAGTCCACAGTGCACCTTCCCAAATCCACCAACTTTTCTTTAATTCCAATGCAACCCTCCTTCAAAATAAAACATGTTAACATGAGTCTAAACTGCACGCAATAGTGAACAGGCCAACATTTTTTACCTAGTCGACAAAACTTTGAAATATTTTCGCAAAAGTTTTTCTTCAGTTACTTCAAAATATTGAATGGTACCTCCAATTTATGACAAATTGGCATTCAATGACAGCTTATGACAAAGCCTTGACGAAGAAACCTCATATGTGACATTTCTTTGCCAAAAAGCTTCTTAAAATCAACAAATCGTACCCCTATCTCATAAAATCGGACGGAAATTTTCAGATTTTTCTTGAACTCGTTTAAGTTAAATGGTCTTTAGAACCCCTTGTGCTTCTGATTTCTATTTTCTGACCATTGTTTACAGTCTTTTAATGTTCTGTTCTTAATATTTTATTGCAATATTTTCGATTTCATCTAATTACTGTAAACATATTCAATTTCGCGGTTTACTTATTTTCGCTTTTTTCATGGTCGGCTATAGTCCACGAAAAATAGTACGCGTGAAAATAAGTTTTTTTTTTTGTGTTTTGTCTTTTTTGTGCTGCATTAAATAACAAAATACCGAAGTGGCTGTAAACTTATTTTCTGCATATCCGCATTTCGACAATTTTTGTCTCATCAGTGCAGATAAGACCAAAACATTTGGAAGTACATTTACCGTAAAACGTGTAAAAGCTGATAGACAACAAATAACCAAAAGGATCTAAATAGAACAGCCAAAATTCAGAAATGGACAGAGCTATGCATGAATGAGATACTCCTAAATTTTAAAGAATTTAAAGAATTTCTACCTCAACCGTATCTCCATCCGTTGTTAAATTTGGCTATTCATTTTGATCCACTGGTTATTTGATCCCAATTCACTGAAGGAACATTAAATGTAGAAATGGTCATCTGCAGAAAAAGGAATTCAACTTTATCATTTTATTATTTTATTTCGGTACACTATGTTGATGCTAAGCATGTAATAAAGGAATAATTTCACTATGAGATACGATGTAAGTACAGACAATACTAGCTTTTTGTCTAAATTTATACAATGAAAGGTACATTCCGATTATGCAATATGATGTAAGTTCCATGATACTAATGTTGTATAATTTAAACTAAAACTAGCAACAAACGGTATTTTTAGAATCCAGTTGCTATGCCAATGTAAATGATACAGAGTGTAAAGGTATAAATTGCTTTTCGTAATGAATCTTTATTTACGTATGATCAATAAAGGCAATTACTGAACACACAAGACCAATTACATGTCTGGACCTGCGTCACCGTAACTCATGTTCAACTGAGGAAGTGTTTTTTTTTCGACATANTAGTTTCAGAGGAGAAGATTTTTGAAGAAAAGTTTACGACGGACGGACGGACGGACGACGGACGACGGACGCCAAGTGATGGCAAAAGCTCACCCTGGCTTTAGCCAGGTGAGCTAAAAAAAAACTAAATGTACAAAGTTGAACAAAGCATAGAATGAAAATAGTCTATATCACTTGAGCAAAGGTGAAAACCATACCTGAGTTTGAAACAAACACATACTTTGAATCTTTATAAGAAAATATGTGAAAGCTATGCAAAAATTCAAGAATAGCTGCCCATGATCAGTGCGTTCAAGACTCTGCAATGTCTCTGGATAAAAACTGAGTACCATGATGATATAATATGATGAAATAAAGTACCAAGTTCAATAATTGATAAATTTGACATTTATTTAATCAAAACTGGCCTAAAAGGGAGGTTCACATCATCAATGTGTTCAAACAACAGTGAAAACTTTCAACAGTATTTAGTCAGAGATGTGAATGGTTCAGATAAACAAACCAGCTAGGCACTGTAATTTTAACATATTCTGAAAAAAAACAAAAGTTCAACATTGCATAAATGCGACATTTTTATTTAAATCTGTGCAAAAGGGGAGATCAATGTGTCCAGAACAACGGTGCAAAGTTTCAAAGCATCAGGCAGAAGGTGTATGTGTTTCAGATTACACAAACTCAGTACCGGGATGTTAAAATTTTATGAAAATATGACGAAATTCAACAATGGATAAATTCGACAATTTTTTTTTCAAAAGGGTAGGTGCACATGTTCAATGTGTCCAAAACAACTTTGCAAAGTTTCAAAAGCATGAGGTATGAGGTGTTAGAGTTTCAGATTACACAGACTCAGTACCGTAATGTTGAAATTTGAGTAAAAATTACTTACTTAAAAATAGAATAAAAAAGATAACAGGAAACAAAGTAAATAGGAACTGCACACGAAAAAAAAAAACACAATGAAAATACAAAAGACAATAGTAAACAATGATAGGAACTCGGGACAGCCGGACTTGGTACCGGCACTAGCAAAAGCCAGCGGTAGGGTTAAACCGATTTATGGGTACCCAAACCTCCCCTTTCTCTGTTCCGTTTCCCTATAGTATAATAAGCATACGAATAAAACCCATACAGGTAGACTACTAACTCCATGACCACAATCTACAAAGAAAAATGGGGGAACAAAACGTGATTTTGAAAGATTGGTCAAGGAGTGCTCAACGCTAAACTGCCGGCTAGCTCAAGGAGTCTAGTCTGCTGGTAAAACACTGTCGCACTACGGAAGAAAAATAAAATTCAAAACTCTCAATGGGTTTGGTAAAGAATCATCATGTATTTCAGTAGACATCGGCAGTATCAGTGAGAGGCCAGTATGTGTGTAAAATCTTCACGTCACTGGATCCCAAAGCTAATTTAACGGACACGTGTAGAATATCCTGTCGATATCCCCTATTGCGTAAAGAATGTAAGTTAAGTCCCAATTTTCTGGATTTTTAATCAGTTAACAATATATAAATTCAACAATTTTTATTCAAATCTCACCAAAAGAAAAAGTGATTATCTTCAATGTGTCAAAAACAACTGTGCAAAGTTTAAGAAGTATCAGGTTAAATGTGTCTGAGATCAGATTACACAAACTTGGTACCCCAAAAGCGTGAGGGACGGACGGACGGACGGACGGAATAGAGCGGGTCCTAGACCTGTGGTCATCGTTGGTGACACATATAAAAATATATAACTGTTGGTGAACTTATTTCGACGGCCTACTTAGATTGTTTCGTTATTAATTGAACTGTTGAAACTTCCTGTGTATCTAATGATTACTTTAGGGGAAAAAGAGAATAACTGAAATTAAATCATAATAATAGTTGCGCTTATTATAGTTACCTTTTATTTTGCAGATGCCTGCTTCCAAACTTGATATATCATTGTCGTTGAAAACAAATGTAATGGTTTTCTCTAATTTTTGCTCTGCTGTGTATTCTTGAAATAGAAAAAAAGTGTTTATAATATATAGTTCTTCCTGATTCTAAAGCTTATGACGTCTATATTCAACATTAGCGATTGTAGTATGTTAATTATCTACAGCCAACAAAGAGAAGTTACTGTCTCAAAAACCTAATTATGTTCAACCCCTATTTCAATCGTCACTTTGCAGTTTTGCGGTCGTTTTTGAGTTACAATGTTTCTATTTTACTAATAAGAAAAGAAACAAAAACTCTAAGATAAGATTAAGAGTTTACTACCGAACTTAAACACATCTTTTAAAACTATTTCTAACATTGCGCTCTTCTTTCACTTTGGAAACAAAGCTTTGCTCTAATTCCACCAATATTTTTAGCATATGCGTATATGTTTTGTACAAAAAGACATTCGTAATGTAAAGTTTCACTTTTGTATTCAATATTATTATAAGAATCATAATTTTTTTACTATACCCCTCATTTTGCAAATGTGAACATACAAACGGAAAACACAGTATTCTAACATGCTTCTGAGCTTTTGCATTGTAAACAAACCTATGCTCTAAATACAATATGCACGTATGCACGTTTTGTATAATATCGATATTTTTTATGTATACCTTGCATATTTCATTAACTGCATTTTTTATGCAAACTTAACTTTTAAATAATGAATCAACCCAAAACGCCGCATCAGATAATGACAATATTAGTAACTTACAAAAGTGACTGAACTGAAATTGACATAACCGTAACTTAGCAACGAGTATTTTCTTGTTATGAAATGTTATCTATAATACATATCATGCTATACAATTCAAATACAAAATTTTAAATTGTTAACGTTGATATAACAATATAAATATGAGTTTTATTCCCTTTTGTTTTTGCTTTCAATATAACTTAAGGTCAAGTCGAAGTAATTGACGATGTCCTGCAAAATTATGATATTTTGCATTATGATTGCCAAGCTTGAGATACATTGATATATATATATAAAGAAAAAAAAATGGGGTACCCATACTCGTTTTTTTGTTTCCCAATAGTTTGAAAATCGTCCAGTTTGACCTAAATTTACATTGAATATACAGTGGAACCTACTAAAACTGGCCTCTGTTTGGACTAAGGAATTCGGCCGGTTTTAAGAGGGGTCGGTTTTCGGAGGTTCCGAAATAAGGTCTTTTCAATCCGAACGCTTATACAGGAAGTGTAACATATGATCTGAAAGGTCAGTGTAGATTGTGAGTTAATTATTTCAGTATATTTTTCCTGCATTCTTGGAAATTTCAACCAAATTTTGAGTAAACTTTTCAAATGCAGTTATTGATCAATGAGAATGGCAAGAGAAATATGACTTGTTGAATAGATTTGGTCGATTTTATTGTCCGCGAAAAATTTTTTCGATTATCAGAGTTGAATTAAAGAAGAAAATAAACGCTTAGGACCGATCTATATGGCCGGAATTCGGAATTCAGTGGGGCCGGTTTTCAGAAGAAATTTTAGCGCAAATGCAGAAAATGAAACTAACAGTAACTTCGGTATTTTATTATTTATTACCACTGGGCCGATGCCTCTACTGGTGGACTGTTAGTCCCCGAGGGTATTCACCAACCCAGTAGTCAGTACTTCGGTGCTGACCCGAAAACCGATTGTATTGAAATTTACAATATCTAAATTTTGCAAAATTTTGCTTAAAAGTAAGGAGTATCTCCATCATGCATAGCTCTGTCCTTAGCTGAATTTTGGCTGTTCTATTTAGATTCTTTTGGTTATTTGTTCTCTATCAGATTTAACATCTTTTCGGTAAATGCACTTCCAAATATTTTGGTTTTATCTGCACTGATGAGACATAAGTTGTCGAAATGCGCATATGCAGAAAATGAAACTAACAGTAACTTCGGTCTTTTGTTATTTATATACATTTGTTTGGGGTCTAGTGATGCTGATGAGGAATAAATTTCCGAAATAGCCATACAGCTCATTAAAATCATTGCAGTTGAAGTTAACATATGTCGTCACCTGAGAATTATAATGTTCTATCTCCATTTTTGGTCAATATGAGACTGAAATAACTAGGATACTCCTCGCACCATGTTCTATCTCCACACTAAATATAGGTTGTCAAACTTTTCATTCTATATGCATACAGCACAATATTGAAATGATATAACTCTAATTTTAGATTTGCATTGGTGTTATAATGTTGTAACTCCACAGCCAATCGCTTGCGTGCATTTTGGACATGTGACTAGAAGTAACAAATAGCATGTAATCTTTTGGGGGTTTATGAGACATGTTTATGTGTTGATTTCATAATATGTCCAAGGATATCAATTGCAAGAGTTTTGTGAAAAGTACCTTCAAGGTCCTTGAATTCATGCAGTTGTGTCAGAAAATCAAGTGCATATTTCTGTATTTGATGAAAGAATTTAGCATCAGACAATTTTTAAGAAAAATAAAACTGCTACATAATCAATTTATTGAAACAAGAGAACATTTGATGCTTCCTCTATTGATCTGTGTTTAACCAAATAGTTTGTAATTGTTTTCATTTATTTATTTAAGAGGAGGTCATCTACAATAAATTAAATGCCACGAAACATTTTTTTCTGTGAATTTTTATGTTTTTATTGAAATTAACCTTTTATAGGTTGTGACAAAGTGAATGTCAATTGTGGTTTTAGAAATGATCTTTAAAAATGTAATAAAGTTAAGTTTGTGTTGACATATTTGTCTTATTATATGTAGCATATTATTGATCCAACAGGAAGACATTACAATGATCAGTTTTGTATCCGTACTTAGTATCTCTCTTATGCAAAGTTCTGAACCTTACTGAT
The DNA here is from genome assembly GCA_002080025.1 of Modiolus philippinarum. Lineage (NCBI taxonomy): Eukaryota > Metazoa > Mollusca > Bivalvia > Mytilida > Modiolidae > Modiolus > Modiolus philippinarum. Next base: position 90,743 of record MJUU01059188.1, on the reverse strand, counting down.
TTTGCTTTCCATTTAGATCATTTTGGTTATAAACCCTCTATCAGTTTTAAACATCTTTGAGTTTGTGGTCTTCCAAATGTTTCGACTTAATCTGCCTTGAAGAGACATAAATTGTCGAAACGGCGATATGTAAAAGCAAAATTTACAGTAAGTTCTGTATTTAGTGATATCTCATACAGTCTATGAGCTAATGGTATTGGTCTGTGGTACTCTATTTCATATACAGTATTTAAAGGTTATGGGACAAAACTTCCCTGAATCAAATTTGTGTGTTGTTACGATTGAAAGGTGCCGATAGATGTTGATTGCTGTCTTTCTCTATTGTTCATGTTTGACTTTTCAGCATTATAGTATTTATAAAGGAACTGTGCCTCTGATCCTTCTCTTCTTCAATTAACAATCGAAAGCTTTACTGTTTCTTACTCTATTTCAAGCATAACTATCACATTTTTTTCAGATTAAAATGTTCTAAGTGCAATAGACACTTTATTTTTTAAAAATTTCATACCAAATATTATGAAAATGTTCTAGCTCCAAACATATTTTTTTTTTTAAAATGAACACATAACAGCCAAATATCCAGCAAACTATGGTTTAAAACATTCTCCTAAACACATTCTAAATAATGAACTTGTTTATGTGCATCTATTTGTTGATATGAGAAAATATTCCAATGTCAAACTTTTGATTTAAGATTCAAGAAAATTACAAAAAGTGAGATAAAACATTATAATTCTCAGGTGACGATGTGTTATGGTCTCATGTTCATTTACTCCATATCCTTTCGTAAAATATTTAATACAGGAGTTTGTCTTTTATTGCAGTGTGGAGTTGGTAAAACAATTCCCCGTGGTAGAGATGTATGCTCTTTGTATTTTTTTCTTAGATATGGTGTACTTGTACATGAAATAATATCTCATGTGTATACTTTGTTCAATTACTATTTTCTAAATTTATGTAAATTCTAAAACCGAAGGATTAACTCCCATCATCGTAGCTTTGTCCTTAGCTATATTTGATATTAGTGATTATTCGGATTTCGTTTGTTTTTATGCATTATAACATTTTTGCAATTATGGATTTCCCTTGTTTGGGTTCTAGCTGCTAATGAGGGATAAATTTCCGAAACGGCCATACAGCTCATTAAAATTATTGCATTTGGAGTTAACATATGTGTTATGGTCTCATGTTCATTTACTCCATGTCCTTTCGTAAAATGTTTGTAGGTAAAAATACTACAACTAAAGGATGCTGTCAAATTTTGAAACCAAACACTGTAGAATGAAATGTAGAAATTGTAGATCTGTTATTATTCAAAATAATTTTCCTAAATCAAAATGTTCTTTCAAAAATTAAAAAAATTCTCCAATACTAGCATTATACGGATCAATATACCTCAAAGTTGAATTACAAAATTTGTTCCAAAGAATTCATGCAGCTCGATGCTGCTGATTAGTTCCTTTACACCATGATAATTTAAGCTGAACTCACTGATACACCAAAATACTCTAAATTTTCATTTCATCTTCCAAATGAATAGATGTAGTCTGTCCCACAGTGGATGTGAAGATTGGTCTAGTGATGACGTCACAATGTCGTTGGAAGTTGTATTGGAGGACGAACAGATAAAAATGGAAGGGTGATAGACCATGATTGTGTTGTCTTGTTTAGTGTAACCAAAACACTCTCCGCTTTGTCTGAGACCACCTTGACTTAGACGCTGTAAATCAAAGAAAAGGTAGGAAAAGCATAAGCAATAAAATCAGACCAATTCAGTGAAAGAGCATGAACATCACAAGCAAGAGGGCCAAAAACCCCAAGGAACACATTTCTTTAATTTAGCATGAAATCTAGTAGACAATAAATCCAATCTTAATTTGGAAATTCACAAAAAAGATAAAAAATCCCTTTTCAAGGACCACTAAATTCGAATATTACTAATGCGTGTAAGCACACCGACAGAAAATTTTTCTCTCCTTTACCATGAAAAGCAGATATAAAAATGTTTCCAGAATATTCTAGAACAGCAGCTAAACCAAATATCCCTTCCAAAGGAATTCAGCTGTCTCGACTTAATTTCACCAAAATTTTTATCCTAAGCTACAGTGGCAGAATAATCACTATTAAAACAACAAGAAAATGCTCAATAGCTAGAAAAAACTGCTTTAAGCTCCCACACATTAATATGAAAATTCTGTTCTTCCTAATACCAAAAACCATAATCTATATCACAATGAGCAGAATATCAAGACAAACTTGGATCTGAAAAAAAGTCAAATCTGACGTTGGAAGTTTAATAGCTCTGTTATTCTTCTTGGCTAATAAATTACTGAATACCGAAGTTACTGTTCATTTGGTTTTCTGCATATGAATTATTGATCCACCAAAAGATTTCTTGTTTTGCCTCTTGGAAAATAAAAGCTAAACTATCAAAATAACCACTTATTTGTAAAGAACAAGTTTTTCTTCTTTCTAAATTTCTATAGAAAAAATGGTGCTCATTATACAGCCGGAGAACTTGAAACATAAAGACCAGTATGTTTTGCAAGAGATCTTATCGTAACATGCCTAGAATCGAGGATAGTTTTACTAAATTCAGCTATCTTAATATTAACCTTATTCTGAGGTAAAGAAATATTCATATACAAAGTATCCAATATATATAAACGAAGATACACAAGCCTTTGTGTTAGCACTAAACACGATTTTTTTTTTCATTGACAGTTAAAACCTAAAGACTCTAGCCTGTTTCTTGTTTTCAAAGTACTGGATAAACTTTCAAAAGCAGACCTAGAAGCTATCAGGAATCATCAAATAACATGTATAATATGATAATCTTATATTTTTCTCTCTCAACACCACAATTACAGGTTTCATAATTTTAGTGAATTCTCGGGGAGCAGAAACAAGACCAAAACATAAACATTGAAATTCATATACTCTATCATCCAATTCAACCCTCCAAAACTTTCTAAATTCAGAGTGTACTTAAAATTATGCACCAGTGTAATCCAGTGAAGTTAAAAAAAATAACCCTTTTGAATAAGATTTTTACCGTTTCAATAGTCTCCATTTTTAAATGAAAATAAGAAACATTTTATTCAAATTTCTCAGATTAATCACTGGTCTTTTATCAACAGTCTTTTAAGAACGAAAAATATGTTTGATAAAAATTCACCAAAACAATTATCAACCTGTAGAAAGCCCCTTTCACTAAATTTTTTCTATATAAAAGACCAATTACGAGAGACAGGCAAGCGATGATGAACTGGAATAGAATCAAATTCTATCTCATGACCTGATGCAGTTTGCAAATTCTATTTATCGGAAGTAATTAATCTTCAATTATCCAAAAGAAGTTTCAAATTACCAAATGTACTATATACCTCTATTTTGTCACATTTGGACGCCTTTGTACAGTTGTACTGGAGCTGACTGCCTAAACTGAGGCATAACTTGAGTTGGTAAATTGCCCTGCTAATAATTAAAGGGTTGCATCTGGAAACATCTACTTTGATAATTTTTTTGGCTGAGATTTAACAGGTATACCACCACGGCCTCTGCCCATGCCACCCTTAAAGTGTGGTAGAACACTTACTTGAAAACCGCCTCTAAAACTAGATCTTACCCTGTTTGTTGCCCTATTAGTTTTGGCAAAATTATCTAAAGCGGAAGAAATAGCATCACCAAATAACCATTTAGTAAAGTGGAGACTGAGCACAAATGTTTCTGTATTCAGGATGGACAGAAGGTTTCAGAAACTTTGGCCTTTTCATAATCAAGTTATTATGGCTATAACCAAGAAGTGACACAGCATCATAATCTTTATCTTGAGCTTGCTTAAAGCCACAGCTTGTCTCATTATTTAAGAAATAAGTCACAGCTGACATGCCATATACTGAATACTTTTGACAAGACTGAAGTGATAAATCTCTTGATCTATGAAATTAACTCATGGTAAAACAGAGCGATGGATTAACTTTAGGTGTCAATCTATATTTGACATTTTGGCTCTATAATAATGTTCTAGATTTTTGTTCAATATTTGTAACATGTTTTTTTTTAGAACAAAGTCTTGTCAATTTTACCAGCTGAAATCTCTTCTATAGATTCAGATGTTAGATCTACAATACAATATTTCAAATCAACCAAATTGTCATACTCATCATGACAATGCACATTATAAGTATCTGTGCAATAAATATCAAGATCATGATCATCTGGACCATAAGTGTAAAAAAAAGGATAACAGGAAACACCGACAATGGCTGAAAATTATAAGTACATGCCACAATCTGTCATGGAACTACGCATGAAAAACACGAATAAGACAAAAGACAAACGTAGACAACGATAGGAACTTGGAACAGTCGGACTTGTTACCGGCACTGGCAAAAACCAGCGGTAAGGTAAAACCGGTTTATGGGTACCAAAACCTCCCCTTTATCTGTCCCGTTTCCCTATAGTATAATAAACATACGAATAAAAGCCAATACAGGTAAACTACTTAATCCATGACTACAATTTTGAAAGGAAAGAAAAAGACAATACTTAATTTTGAAAGATGGGTCAAGGGGTGTTCGCCGCTTAACTGCCGGCTACCTCAAGGAGCCTAGTCTACCAGTAGAACACTGTCGCACTACGGACGAAAAATCAAACTAAAAACTTCCGGGAGGGTTTGATCAAGAATCATCGTAAATTTCAAAGCTGATTTAACGGACGCAAGCAGAATTTTTTGTCGATATCCCCTAAAACGTAAAGAATGTGAGTTACGTCCCAGCTTTTCTGGATTTTTAAACAATTTCTGTCATGTTTTAACATCATTTCCGTTAAAAAGGAGGATTGGAAATGCCCTTAGTAATAAGTAACGCCATACATATTTAGATATCAATTGTTCATATCTATTATAAAACTTCTTAAATTCATTCAACAACTTTTGAAATCTGTAACTTGTAAAAGTTTGGCTGTGATGGTAAGGTTATGTTCATTAAAATCGTCAAGTGTCGAACAAACTCGCGCAAATCGTACCAGTTGAGAAATATACACCCTGTAGGATAGAGCTATGGTCATGTCGCCGTTAAGAAAAGGAAAATTAGTAATAGTGAAATAAAAATATTCCGGTTTATCATAAATTTTATTTCTTTATTTAACCGGAGTCAATAAGGATGGTTAGATCTAGAAAAGAGCAGTATTTGGAATCATTGTTAGCTTTATTTAATTTCAGCTGTTGCGGGTAAATACTTTCTACATAATATAAAAACTGGGAATAATCAATAGAAAGGATATTGTTAATATACCTGCTGTTATTATAACACTGATTGTCAATTTCTTGACTACATTCAGTATAAAAAAAATTGAGAACTTTTACTCATCATAGGTACATTACCATATCACTAAACTGATCATACCCATATCTATTATTAGCCCTTATTTTGGCATCTGCCTCATTTGCAACAGCAGCACTATAAGTAGTCTAAATGCAAGTACTAGGCAAGGCATTAGTAGACCGAATGCCAGTTCCAGGCGAGCTATAATTAGAATAAATGCCAGTACTAGGCAAAATTATAAATACTACTAGTACGTCTGCCAGTGCCAGACAAACTAACGGCTTTACCTTAATGAGTGTAATAATCACTATAATACTGAGGAAAGACGTCTTCGAGACAATCAACAATTACTTCCGCTGTAAACTCAATGTCGTCACTGACATAAGTATCTGATTTAACTACAAATTTGACCTCGTGAAAATTGAGCCATATTGTGTGCTCCTACCAAAGCTGAAGAATTACTTCCGTCTGGTTCAAACAAATTTATTGCCGGTTAACGACAAAGAAGTGGGTACTTCGACTTAATACTCCCCTGAAAATAATGAAACATTTGAATATATTTTTTTCTTCGGGGACAAACTTTCCTCTTAGAATTTGAAGAAACAGGGGCCGGTGCTGGTGCCGATAAAATGGTCTGACTGTCTATTTAAGTGTCAACAATATCCTCATACGGCTGACTAACAGCGAAAATGTTACTTTCCTCCGACTTTTTGTTAGCAAATTTTAGTGACTGGGGTGTCTTTTTTAGACTAGCCACTCAAGCAGGCACTGTAAAAGAGCATGTTTGCATGGACTGACATTATATACATGGGTGTGACGTGGCCAATAAATTGGGGTCTCATGGCCCAGGCTATTGTTCGATTATTTTTACTTTGAATTTTGAGGCTACAATAAGGTATTTGGAGAAAAATACATTACGACTCCGAGATTTAGAGATATATTAAATAAGAATTATAAATTTAGGAGTATCCTAAAAGGAGGCAATAAAAACGCTAGCAACGGTGGGTATTTTAAAAATATAGATGACTATTTTGATCTTTACTTTCAAACTGCAACGTCCTTTAATGCAAATATCAAATTTTTATCACAAAACTTACATTTTCAACTCTGGAAAATACTATTTATAAATATTAATTTTTTTTCGTCAAGTACAATTAAGAAATAACATATCATAAATAAATGCAATACAAAATAGGGTGAAGAAATGCGTTTCAACACGTCAAGAAACGAAAAGTTTATGTAATTGCAGCGCTTTTAGTCGTTGTTTTCCGTTGTTTGTATGTGTACTGCACATATTAGTGTCATAATGTCTATTTTGGCAGATTTTTCCATATTTTGTTTCGGATATCCTGGGCTACTCAGGAATACCCGGAATTTTCATTGGATGTTTGTGTTGCGCAGCATTCAGGTAATAAATTGTACAACACACCTCAAATTATATGTTCCTATCTTCGTTAGTATCTAAAGTATGTGTGATATTAGACAGAACCTAACAGCCATGGATACCTATTAAAAAGGGCCTACATGCCGTTTTTTAGCAGTAAAAAATAGAAAAAACCTTATCATATAACGTGCAATGATAAGTACTACGACACTTTTGATTATCTACATTTCGGAAATTCATTTATAGTAATTGTTTCATTCTAAACCAATTAGCTAATGAGATAACTTATGTTTAAAGACGTAAACAGAGACGACCGAAATAAGTGATTCGGTGAGAATGTTACGAAAAAATCAAAACTTAATCCAACCAATCACCCATTTCGACTTCACTTTTTGAATAGTGAACTTCTCATTTCGTAGCAACATTCCAAAAGCACAGGCATCTCTCACCTCATTCGCTACACTCAAGGCCTCTTGAGGATACAGTGAATACCTTGACAAGGCTTGGTTGCTTACATTGTTGCCTACAAAAAGGCTAATTAAACCCATAACTTGAAGTCATCACTACAGAAGTTTTCCGGTCGACAGCACAGTTTTGTAGACCGCTGTTTCCCAGATGACAACACGTCACCTCTTTTCCTCTAATATGAAAAAGAAAGGAAATGGGGTATATGTCAAGGAGACAACATCCCATATCCAGGTTAAAACGACCCAAAACAAAGAATATAGGGGTCACCGTACGGTCTTCAAAGTTTGTTTTCCTCTACAAAATTTTACATGTTTAACACGGTGGGTGTCTTATAAAATGCAGGAGATGCTTAATCTACCTGTGCACCTGTTCACCCATGGTTTTTATTGGGTTCGTGTTGTTACTTTTGCATGTGTGTATGTTTTCATTTTTATTTTCTGTTCCGTGCTCAGTCACAAAAACTACTGAGTCAGGGATATGTTCTGCTGTTGTTACTTTCGTCCCTTCAGAAATTCTGTGTCCGTCACCAGGACATCATAGATAGATATGAAATGTCATAGTCATAAATGAAAACTGACATTCTCAGCTAGATTCACCTCTTTTCCCTGATTTGACATTACCAGTTTTGACTTTACCCTGGATTGACCCACTGACAGTGTGACGGGTGTTGTATACAGAGCAGGACATGCTTACCAGTCCGGAGCATCTGATTTCACTTTTTTTTTTTTTTTTTTTTTTGAAAGTTGACACTGTTAGTGCTTTTGTTTTTTATGTTGTATATGTAATGTTCCTGTTTTTTGTGGGTATGTGGTGTCTTCTCACTTCAAACTATTTCAACATTATACCTAACAGAAAATTGATGTATCATGAGATAAACTAAAACTGCACTCGATATTTAAAGAAGCACATTAGTTTCTTATGAACCTGGATAATTCAAAAACATTCAATTAGTATTTGTAGTAAATGCTATTTAGTCGGAACGATTCAACCACTACAAAATTCGTAAATACGATTCATGATCAATTAAGATAGCATATAACAGACACTGAAATATAAAGGAAGTACTAACAACCCCCTTAGTGATTCAGAAAAGTTGGACAAAGAATGGATGGGGACACTTATCCTTTTTGGCCATGCTTTATGATAAAGGTAGTCCGTTCTGTATTGCAGAAACACAATTTGTTTAGTCCTTGTAAACAGATGTACGTTCCCGCTTAAATTCCTTGCATTTCTACAAAATGTAAATTGACTAGCACTATGATTGAATACCTTAAAATTGTCGATTGGCAATTGTGACAGAGAAAAGCATTGATATTTTTGCATAATGTAAATTAGTTTTTTTTTTAAAAGTTATCACATTTATTTCATTAAACAAGGCTTCATAGGTCATGGGTTGTAATCATTTTCCATGCATCCACACCAGCTTAAAATGTCCACTGGTTTTCATGAATTAAACTTATAACATAGACAGTATAGGGTCAATTTCCAGCACTCAAAATTCCTATATTTTTCGTATAAACGTAAGTATCCTTTACCCTAAGTAATTTTCAATACATTAATGTAATGAAATTTTGTTTCAAATGACAGCTTATTTAATTTTGTTTACAATGAATAAAAGATAACACAATTTACATTCATCCACGAATTTGAGATACAAAAAATGTATTCAACCCCTACCAAAAATGCGAAAATGATATTTTTTATCTGTTAATTCCTTTTAGATAAAGACCTGTCGTCATTTGATCTAGGTTTTTTTGCCTAACTAATCAGTTGTGGTAAATTGTTGGAAATTCCGGATTTTCAATATTTTCAATATTTCGACATTTCGTTGTTAGGATCCTATAAATCTGAACTATATATATCTTAATTGGCTTTGTAGTAATTTCTAATTATGTTTGAGAAACAAATTGTGTCCAAAATATTTTTTTTCCTTTTTCTTTAAGTTCACAAATGCCGAAATAAGCATCCCTAAAAATAGAGAAAAATTCTAAATACTCAAATTTCTAGATGTATTAAAATTAATTTAATTTGAATCTATACACACTATATCTACAAACAGAAAACATTTTAAATCGATTTAATTTTTTTTTAAGATGAGATTTCTTTGGCTGTTATACTCGGAAATGTGTACAAAATACTAGAAATATCAATTGATATGTAGCTGAGATGTTGATTTCTAAAGAATTTAGTTACTACTTAGAAAATGGATGTTAAGTTGTTACAAGAAGCCAGAACATTAAGTTAAATAAGTTTTAATGTTTTAGTCAAATTGCAGACTCACAAAATGCAAATTCTAACCCTTCTTCTAAATAAATCGAAACTTATTGGCTAATGTTACGCTTCAAGAGTTCAAGACTTGGGAGTAGTCTGAAATACCAAAATACCGTGACTTGATTAAATCACTTGACGTGACGAAATTACTGTGACTTGATTTAACCATTTAATATCCACAAATGCCTACAAAAGTACAAATAACACCATTCCCGCGGTCGTGTTGGTAATTATTTATTGAAAAAACTGTATATTGTAATTTTCGGAGTTTAAGTTTATCGGGTGTTCATCATTTTGCAGGAAGCAAACAGAAATTATAAGATAAAATATAAAAATAAATCATTAATTTAAATGAACATATTCTCGTTTTAATTGTGATATTCACGAAATAATCTCTGTATAATTCCAAAAACAGTAAGTTTGCAAAGTTGTCGAAAATTAAAATATTAAGATCTGTTTCGTTTGTCTATTTAAAAGTGATAGTTAGCTATTAAAACATGTAAACATCATGTTAACATATTTTATTTTAAAGAAAGAACCAAAAATTCTCAAAAAAGAAATGTCAGATTTATGAACTGAAGTGCGCACGGGTTTCTATAGACATTGACCTTATGCAGTTCCCTAATGCATTGTGGCATGTAATTGTAATTCTTGGCCATTGTAAGTGTTTCCTGCTATCTTTGCTATATTAATGTGGAAAATTTCTAGAAAAATATTTACATTTTCGGGAAGGGGTCCGTGATTTGGGGACGAAACAATAGCATTTTCAATCAAATAGTGTTGAAAATCGCACTTGTAAGAATCCATTGCAGTGGTAGAAATCAACCTTTTTACAATAAATCGGGAATACAAAAGGTATTACCACAATTTTAACAATTCCATACATGTATCTCCTAATTTTGTATCATGGATTAGATAAATTCTTGAGAAATTATTTTATTAAACTCCATGCAATTATGCAACTATATGAAATACAGGAATTCAAACTGCCAGTAACCCAATTATAAGAACATTTACCAAATCATATTAAAACTTCAATTTCAAGAAGGAAATTATTGACACAGTAAGCATAACAAAATAAATAATGTGTTTTTAAATGACAATGTCAAAATAGAATTATGGGAAGAAAAGATAAAGTGCACCCCCCACTCATGCACTATGATCTCAATCCTGACCAATATTTTGGCAGTCATTGATAAAACAACCATGTTATCAACCATGCCTATGCTGGTGGACTGTTACATGTAGTCCCCGAGGGTATTCACTAACCCAGTGGTCAGTACTTCGGTGCTGACCCGTAAACCGATATTATTGAAATGTGTAGTATCCAAATTTTACAAAATTTTGTTTAAAACTAAGGAGTATATCCCTCGTGTATAGCTCTGTCCTTAGCTGAATTTTGGATTAGCTTTTAGACCCTTTTTTTTCTTATTCTCTATCAGCATTTACACCTATTTCGATAAATGGACTTCCAAATGTTTTGATTTGGTCTGCATTGATGAGACATAATGCGCATATTCAGAAAATAAATTTACAGTAAGTTCGGTATTTTGTTATTCTTCCGTAAATGGTGGTTTACAGTGGGAGATGACCCATGTGAGATCGATGCACGCGACCTCATCTCACACCGGTAAATGACCAACCAGACGTGTTGATTTTTGTGATACAACAATCGTAACCATGACTAAACGTCATAAAACACCTGACGTCATAATGTNCATTGTATAAGTATCTAGACATTTCTATCCGTGTTTTACGGAAGAAATAGGAACTTGCATTCGGTCAAAATGAAAGATAGGGATATCTTTCACTCGTGTAAGAAATTCTACGTCTTTTACTCTCGTTCCGCTACGCTCCACTCGAGAAAAGACGAAATTTCTTACACTTGTGAAAGATATCCCGATCTTTAATCTGACCTTATGCAAGATCCTATTATTCTTTTAGAATTTTTCCGAGTCTGAATTTGTGCTTGTAGAAAGACAAAAAACTGTTTCCTGTTATCCATTTTTTAACATTTAAGGTGCGTTCTCACGATACGATTTTCCATTCGATTATGCATTCGATTATTGCTTATGACTCCAATCGACTCAAAATCGGATCGTGTGAACACTTAAGTCAAAAATCGAAAGCGGAGTTCAGAAATCGTTTCTGAATCGATTGACGTCCGATTTTCAATCGACTTTTGGATGAAAATCGAATCGTGTGAACGTCCATTCGACCTTTTTCAGATTTTTGATTGCAAATAGCGCATGGTGATGTATATTTTGATTTTTTGTTTATTGAAATGGTGAATAAGTTGTGGCCCACTTACTTACTTACATGGATTTCTAGCAACAAATAAATAAGATAAATTGATAAAAGAACAAAAAAGATAACTCATCATTAAATGAACAATAAAGGCAAAAAAAAAAAATAATAAAAAAATAATTAATTTATTAATATCATAAAATAAATACAGAAAAGAGGCAATTCGTACATCAAGTATTATTGACATTTATTTATGTGAAACAAAGTACAAATCTGTACTTGATGATTTCGTTTTTTACGTGACGTCATATCATCTTGACGTCAGTATTAGAGAACGTCATAATGTCACTGACGTCATTTTCTGTCATCACTATGGACGTAGATCTATGGTGATTTCGATATCACCAACAGTGCCAAAAGCAGTGAAAATTTCCTATACATGTCTTGTTAAAATGGAATCTGTTTAAAAAATTCCATAGATTTCGTTTCTGTTCCGATTTTCATCAAAATTTGCATTTTTTTTTTTTTGGTTTACGGATTTTTCAAAATTTACTGTAGAAACTGCACGTCAAGATTTTTTAGATAATTATAGTAAGTAACTGAACAAAGTGTACACATGAGATTTAGCCCGTTACATCGGAGAATAATGAGGATTCGAACGGAGAACCCTCAATGCCGCAAACCAGGTAAATATAAATAAAAATGACAATACTTTGAAAAAAAGTGAAATTAACAAATAATAAATTTCAAAAACTACCGTCATAATTTATTGCAACAAATGACCGTGCACTTCATATTAAAACGGTAATTCGGCTTCTCAACTATCTAAACTGATCTGCATAAAATTTGTTTTGCTAAAAGAGCTAGTTTAGAAGCGTATTGATGCAAAAAAAGAAATAAATCTCATAATTATGAGGTGATATCTCATAATTTTGAGCTAATTCTTAAAATTTTGAGATAATACGTCATAATTATGATCATCTTAAAAATTTGAGAAATATCATAATAATAAGAAAATTATGTCATACATTAAAATGAGATGTTATTTCATTATAATGAAAAACTATTTCATAATTACGACATATTACCTCATTAATATGGGATGTTATTTCATAATTATAGGATAACATTTAAAAAAATTATGAGAATTATGATATAATTATTTCAACATTATGAGATAATTATCTTGTAATAATGAGATAATATCTCCAAATTATGAGATGTTTATCTAAAAAAATTGACGTATTATTTCAAAATTATGAGATAATATCCCATAATTATGAAATAATATGCTATCTCATAAAAATGAGATGCTACCTCATAAAACAGTGATCTTATCTCATTATTATGAGATGATATCTCATGAATATGAGATTCCATCTCAAAAATATGAGATAATCATCTTATGGTTACGACATATTATCTCATAATTACGAGATATGGTTTTCATCATGTGACATCACACTTCCGTAAAATGCAGTTTCATACCTGAACAAATAATATTGTCTGTTTTCTCCATCTTGTGCGATTTAAATCATTGTATCACTACATGTATATCTATAGTAAAATATGATGTTTAATATTTTAAAGTAAGTGAGAAACGAAAAGTCAGTTCAAAAAACTAATACAACGACAAAGGCATCATAGGAAACACCAGGAAAAGCCATCACGTAAGTAGGGCATAGAATAGAAAAATGGAGACACGCATACCCCGATGAACAACATGGACCAATTTAGTATTACTTGGGATACTATTATTCTAAAATAAAAAAAAATGTTAATTTTTATAAGAAACTATATGCCAAGCACTTTTAGTCCAGTAAATTTCATGCAAATCGGTCCAAGAATTGAATAAACATAGGCCGTTCATATATGAAATTTTGGGATGTTGCTATACTTCTAGCACGTTACTGTAGATACAAGATTTTATGTTTATCGCTGTCGGGTTCTGTGAACTCAAATCCTGTGTAAAAACTATCATGCTCGTTTCTTCGATTAAATGATATTGGAGATGTCCAAAGGGTTCACCTATGGGCGTGTCTCGTCTGTAAAGAGGGTATGAAAAGTTCAAAAGATTAACTTTCTTCACCAATCCGTAAACGTCTGCAGGGGTTGAAATGTATGCATTTGTCATTAATTTGTACTTTAACTCTTGGTATTTTAGTTTGTTTTTTTTTGGGGGGGAGGGGGTTATTGAAGATGTGTATATTAACGACTACCCAGTAAATACTCACACGGCGCAAAATTTTACGTGATTTAATTTGAAAATAGGAAAACAAGAGGCCCTCAAGAGCCTATATCGCTCTCGCTCACTTGGGCCATGGCTGACATAGAGAGATGAATTACATTTAAAATAAGGTCCAGAGTTTAAGCTTTGTTCCCTGCTAGAGGAAACCTTGAATTGGATGAAGACATGCAAGATGCAAATTTTGAAGGGGCAACCAAAACTACTTTTGTGATCAAGTTTTGGTTCAGTTGGATTAGTGGTTTTCGAGACGTATTTCTTTTCATGGAATCCAATGTTCCCACTGGTGGCCATCTTGAATGAACTACTGAACTGCAGGATAGCCTTTTCTAGGGAACCATCTAAGGACCATTGTGACTAATTTGGTAATAACTGGACTAGAAGTTTCTGAGAAGATCTTTGAATGTGGTTTCCAAATGTCACTTTCTGCTAGCAGTCACATGTTGCACTCTCTGCTACCTTCGCACAAAGGTACCATCAAAGTACCACTGTGCTCTAATTGGACAAGTTGTTTCTGAGATGTTTGAATGCGTTCTAATGCGTTATCCATTTGGTCCCATTTCAGGCCACCTTTAAAAAATAATTTGGGCAGGGGTTTCCTTTGATATCAAGGTAATAAATACTTCTGAAATGAAAACATGAGAAGGCCACTTTAAAAATATGTTCGGGCAGGGATTCTCCTTATTAACTAATTGATTCTTGTTTCTGAAAAAAAAAATCTAAAATTCATCAGAATGTCTTTTTTGAAATTTCAGTTTTTCTCGTTTGGTGTCAAGCAACTGAAAGCTCCATCTGTATCAAAACCCATATCTGACCTCCATTCAAAAAAATTTGAGCAGGGGTTCCCCCTTATAATCTATATAATAATGAAATTGCTGAAATTAAATACATTTTGAGCCCCAATTAAAAAATGCACAGGGATTGCCCTCATACTCTAGTTTATACATATTGCTGAAATTGTAAATAAAATATGTAGCAGTATACTTTTTTTAATTCAGTTTTCTTGTCTGGTTTCAATGGCAACGCAAGGCTTCTCCATCCTTTATAACCCATATAAGACCACAATTCAAAACAAAATTGAGCGGGGGTTCCCCTAATATTCTAGGAAATACAGATTGCACTTGTAGATTCAGAGAAGACGATCTTTGAATGTTTTTTCTGTAGGATCCACTGTTAGAACTATGTTTCCCGCTAGCGGCCAACTTGGGTAAGTTACAAACCTGTCTGATACTCTTTTTGGAAGGGACCACCTAAGGACCATTGTGACTAAGTTTGGTTTAAATTGGACTGGTAGTTTCTGAGAAGATATTGGAATGTGTTTTCCCATATTGGCCAATGTTAAAACTATGTTCCCCTCTGGCTGCCATCCTGGATGAAGAACGGATCTTCTGGATACATTTTTTTAAGGGGACCACTTAAGGACTCGAGTGACTAAATTGGTTTTCAATTGGCCCAGTGGTTTCAGACGAGAAGATCTTTGAATGAAAAGGTCATGACGACGGCGGACGACGGTCTGACGGACGCCAAGTGATGGCAAAAGCTCATCCTTACACAGCCAGGTTAGATGAAATGTTTTGGAGGTTTGGACAACTAGACAAGAGAATTTGACAACCAAGAAAAACGCATGAAGGGAGCACTGAAGAAATAATATGTTTCTTTCCAGAAAACTTTATCATTAAAAAATCTTTCAGAATTTGTGTTGCATCGCTGTACATGTAACTATAAATAGCATCTTCAATAGCAAAGCTGCAAATTAAGCTAAACAGGTCCACAACAAATTTATTAATATACGTAGCCTTTCGTATATTTAAAAGAAAATTACAGTTAACTGTGTATTAGATTGAAACTGAAATAATAATAATTTGCTATCGTACATAATATACTAGCGGAAGTTTTCTATAGGCAGGTTACCAAGACAGTTGGGGCACTTTGATTGTGAATTCTAAAAAAAAACAGATTTAGTTTTGGTCGCACAGGACAGAAGCTTAGTTGCTCCCATCCAGTTAAAAACATTCACACCAAACCTTGACATTATATAGCATCCCGCATTTATATTGTATAACCATTTTTAAATAAAAATTCCCTTTTTAGTTAACCTTGCCTATAAGGTCATGTGAGCTTTTGCCATCACTTGGCGTCCGTCGTCCTTCGTCCATTCGTCCGTCCGTCGTCCGTCCGTAAACTTTTTACATTTTGACTATCTCCTCAGAAACCACTGGACCAATTTGAACAAAACTTATAGGAATTATGTATGGAAGATCCTTTACTTAGTTTGTCGAAATTTTTTCGATCCACCAAAAAACATGGCCGCCAGCGCTGAACTTAGGTTTAACATTGGACCCTATTGGAAAAGCATATATTTGCTATCTCCTCTAAAGTTACTGGAGCAAATTGAACACAACTTTACAGGAATGATGAATGGAAGGTCCTTTACTTAGTTTGCAGAATTTTTTTCGATCCCATAAAACATGGCCTAGTTTAACATTGGACCGTAATGGAAAAGCGTACATTTGCTATCTCCTCTGAACCTACTGAAGCAAATTGAACCAAACCTTACAGGAATGATATATGGAAGGTCCTTCAAATAGATTGCCGAAAATTTTCTGATCTGTTTAAAAACATGGTCGCAAGTGCAGAACCTAGGACCGTATGGGAAAAGCATTTATGTTCTATCGTTTCTGAAGTTACTAGAGCAAATTGAACCACACTTTACAGGAGTGTTGTATGGAAGGTCTTCTATATAGATTGCCGAAAATTTTCCCATCCGCTAAAAAACATGGTCGCCGTCGCAGAACATAATTTAACATTGAACCCTATGGGAAAAACATATATTTGCCATCTCTTCTTCAGGAAGCCACTTAAGCAAACTGAACCAAACTTTACAGGAATGACGTATGGCAGGTCCTTCACATAAAATTGTCGAAAATTTTCTGATCCAACAAAAAAATATGACCGGCAGCACGAAACGGTAGAAAGTTTAAAATGGGACCCTATGGGAAAATCTTCTCCTCTGATACTACTGAAGCAAATTCAACCAAACTTTACAGGAATGATGTACTGCAGGTACTTTCCAAAAATTGCTCATTTCATTTTGATTTGACAAACAACGTAGAATCCGGTGGAAAACATAGCTTAACATTGGAGCCCGGTATGCGATAACCATCCTTTTCATCATCTTCTCTGAAACTAATCAAGCAAATTTAACTAAACGTATTGAGAGTACTTTGCAAACAATATTCATTTCAATAGGATCAGACAAAAAAAACAAAAAAAAAAACAGGTGACAATGGAGAACAAACCTAAAAATTTGACCCCATTGGTAAAACAAACATCTGTTGGTTTTTTTTTGTTTGTTTTTTTTTTTTGTCATGCATTGCACAAAAGCATTTTGTCAGCTGAGCGATACAGGCTCAGTACTGAGCCTCTAGTTATTGAAAGTTATATAAAAATGTATTCACTATATATGTTGTCCTAAAGTAAAGCCCCTGTAGTTTCATAATTAAGAAATAAACAACACAAAAATTTTAAAGCCAATTTACGATTCTTACTGCTCCGCATTGTATTTCATTGTCGGATCAAATACATGTAAGGGGATTCCATAGGTTGAAACACCCTTTTCTGTAAACAGTTTTAATTTCGTGCAGAATCTGTTAGCAAATACTGACAAAAACGGCAAAAAACCGACTGGAACTCCCCCTTTTCTGAAACTTTATGTTAACCATCGTTTTTGAAGGTTTGATCCGTCCGTCTTCAACAAACGTCCAAAAATGAAATAGTATGGCCACTTTCCCGTGAATTAATTTCCTTCAATTTACCAATTTTGATCAATTTTCATCAATTTTTCGAATGCATTAAATTTTCTCTAAAACTGTTTTAACCGCTTTTAAACACTGACATAACAAAACTAATTCAA
Source organism: Modiolus philippinarum (assembly GCA_002080025.1). Lineage (NCBI taxonomy): Eukaryota > Metazoa > Mollusca > Bivalvia > Mytilida > Modiolidae > Modiolus > Modiolus philippinarum. The sequence continues at coordinate 72,888 of MJUU01059188.1, read as the reverse complement.
ATACATTTTCATACCTTTAGATAAGAGATTAAGCAAGCGGGCTTTCAAATGCGATCTCAACACACCGGGGTATTTTGACGATTTTTTTAACGATTCGTTGTACATGTTGTATGGTACCCCGGCATCAAATTCAACTTATACTGCAATTTGGTTGTGCAAAAAATTGGTTCTTCGAATAGTATCTTCTTCCGTAAATGGTGGTTTACAATGGGGGATGACCCATGTGAGATCGATGCACGCGACCTCATCTCACATCGGTAAATGACAAACCAGACGTGTTGATTTTTGTGATACAACAATCGTATCCATGACTAAACGTCATAAAACACCCGAGGTCATAATGTTAGAAACACTCAAATGTCGACAACGTTGTTCACACGGTGTAAGTTTCTAGACATTTCTATCCGTGTTTTGCGGAAGAAATAGGAACTTGCATTTGGTCAAAATGAAAGATCGGGATATCTTTCACTCGTGTTAGAAATTCTAAGTCTTTTCCTCTCGTTTCGCTACGCTCACTCGAGAAAAGACGAAATTTCTTACACTTGTGAAAGATAGCACGATCTTTAATCTGACCTTATGCAAGATCCTATTAATCTTTCCATTGCACAATGTTTCTTTTAATGGAAATGGAAGGGTATTTCCAGCCCCGACTGCTAATATTTCAGAAAACGTAAAAATGTGGCATATATTTTTACAACATGATGTCACGACAGGTCTGACGTACTTATGTTAACCCTTTTGGTGCCAAACGACAAATATGTCGTCTATGGGGTAAATGGCTAAAACGACATATATGTCGTTTGAGCGTTGAGTGCCAAAGCGACAAAAATGTCGTTTGATTAGGAAACTTATTCTATTTTAGAATATGAAGGGATATTGAGAAGTACATCATACAAGAATGTCAGATTTACAAAATTTACAAACTTGTTTTTTTTTCTTTAGGTAATGACGTCCATGTGACGTTACCGATCGGACGTCATCAACGTTATATTTACTGCCGCGCAAAACCCACGAAAAAGACCCGACAAAGCACAGTGCTTTGAATTAGTACGTAAATAAATAGCGGTCTGACTGTAAGGGATCCAGTATTTTGGAAGGAATGTTGGTAAAAAATAAAAAAAGATATATATATTTTTTGGTCAATAGTAAAAATTGAAAAACATATGAAACAACACATAAAAAAAAACAGAATAAATTAAGTAATATGAAAAGTAAAGTAAACAACGAATTCCAAAAAATCATGATTGTTTATTTTTCAGTCTAACGGTGAAATGCACGTCCAACCATGCTAAAGGGAAATATTGAATCATGTATATTACAGAATGAATGTAAATTTACGCCTAAATATATTCCTATATCCGTTTTTACGATATGTTTAAGGAGGGGATCATTGATCTGCAAGATTCGGGAACATACCATTTCCTAGTAGATTTCTTGGTATGAATAACGACATTGTAAAATACCTGGTTGCTATGTTTCTGATTTAGTTGCTAAAATAAAATTTAAATTCACCGAAAATTGAAAAACTTTGCCTTTACACTAGATCGTTCCAAAAGCATTTTTTCCAATTTCTTGCAGTAACAGGTTGTAAAGACTGGTGCTCCTTTTCATTTTTACGACACAAAGATACAGAAAGCAATCATCAATTGAATATTTCATTTGCTTTAGGCTCCGCGTGAAGCTGATGCAAAATAAAACTTATATGGCCAATGACGTCAAGATGAAAAACAACAATAAAAGCGTTGTTCCATTGCTTTTTATACCATATATTGTAGATACTTTGTCTCATATGCCACATGCATTTACCTCATATCCGTCATTGCTTACATGCACGCACAAATGTTCCGAATTTTAGAATGGCCGCAAGAAAAAAAAACAAACAAAAAAAAACAAACAAAAAAAACAAAAAACAAAAAACCCCAAAAAACAAAAAAAACAAAAAACAAACAAAACATAAAACATTTCCATGCACTTGTTCTTCACCATTTTCATTATCACTACAGGATAAACGAGGACTGTGTTAACTTTGAAGTTCTTGAATTTTATTGTGTTTGTAAAATTAAGTTGTGACAAAAAAAATGCCGATACTTTCCTTTCATAGAACTTAACGTCATTTACTAAGGAAAAATGTCGGAAATTATAAACAGACTTGTCATTCTTTCAATGGCCATGGGTGCTAAGGCAAAGGCACTATTTTTTTTATATGAAAGAGGGTAATGAGTTATGAAATTGGACGTAAAAGACAATCTCTTCAAATATTGGGGTTTTTTTTTGGTTTTTTTTTGTTTTTTTTTGCAATAAATTAGAGCATTGTGAAAACATCAATTCATTTCCTCAAATCTCGGGCTTAAATTACAGAAATCCCGAATTCCCGAGCTTAAAAACTCCCAATCTCGGCATCATGAAAAGGGTCCGGCCCCCTCCTCAAAATGGCATAAAACAATTCGGATATCGATGTTTAAATTCTCAATATTTTTAGATGTCATTTGTTTCGTGAATCAATGCTTTTGTATTAAAACCAAAAACTAAAAAGGCTCATTGTTGATAATACTGTAATATTAACAATTCTGAATTGAAAAGGAAATTCTTGTCGCCAGACGTTTTTTGTGGTCCAAGAATAACACCTTTATTAAAACAAATTCATCGTTGATTTCACATTTTAACCAAAAAATTTCTCTCTTTCTATAAATCGGGATGAAAAAATAACAAAGTAAAAATGTAGAAAAACAAAATAAGATTTGCAAATGCCAATTCGGATATCCATGACAGAATACTATTTATCGTGTGTACACCAAAACATACATGTTCATATTATAGTGATCAATCTCTTTGTAATTCTGCTAGTAATTCATATGGCCTTAAAATTTGTCTAATATTATCCATTTTGTTTCAAGTTTAAAGGCTCGGATTGCAAAGAAGTCACTGCAAATTTCCTTATTCAAAAAAAAAAAAAAAAAATCAAAGCATTTAAAGATTAAGCCAACATTTGTAGATATGCCTACCTTATATTTGTTTCTATGTTTGCATGGAGTGCCACGCCTCTCTCGGCAATATTTTAGCTTTATTGTAGTGGTCATTTTTCGGGTTTATTGTTCGATGGATTATTCTTCGCTAGCTTGAGTCTGGTTTGGAAGAAGTCGAAGTGTCCGGATGGAACCATCGACCTTGGACATGTAATGACAAACAGTATCACGTATGCTTTGAAGTCTCATGTTTTATAAAGTGGTGCGCCAACTCAGCATAATGGAACGATCTTGAATAAACAGTCATTCTACCATGGGTTGGGACACAAATCGTTTCAGTCATACATGTATTATAAGACTAAGCATATAAATCAATCACATGCATGATAAAGTGTAACCTTTGCATATTCACAAAATATACCAAACTTGACTAAACTTAAAATTGAAAAAAAACATGTCTGAAATAGATAAATGATGAATATGATTGAATAAGGAAAGAAAAAAAAACAACAAAACAGCAAAAAAACAAAAAAACAAACTAAATTAACAAAAACAAAAACATCCCCCCCCCCCAAAAAAAAACAAACAAACAAACAAACAAACAAACGAAAAAGGAAAACCGAAACATAGTATCAAAAAGCATTTACAAACACAAAATAGAAAAGTTAAATCACTTCCATCAGGCCATGGACAAAACAAACTGTTCAGAAAGAAAGTGACTCCGGAGAAAGTCAGATGAGGAGCAACAGATTGTAGAGTAACGAATGTATTGTTTAATTTCCTAATATTTTTGGACGATTTTGTTTTTTGTTTTTTTTGTTTTTTGGTTTTTTTTTGTTTTGTTTTTTGTTTTTTGTTTTTTTTTTCGAACATCTAGCCCGTGAAAAAAACCGCATAGATAGAACTAATAATCATGATCACTAAGTTTTCACCGAGCACGTATCATTTAAGAGGTATTTTATCATACCCTAGTAAGCTGGATAATTTGAAGGTAAAAGTGAATGTTCAAATAAAAAAATGTACGGAAACATTACTCTGTACCCGTGCAAAACATTATCCAATGTTACTTGAGATGAGAAATTTTTTTACAATTTTCTCAACCGGGCTAAATATTATTTAACCGGACTAAACCAATTATACGCAAACTCTTTTTAACTAAACTGTTCACCGAGAACTCGCCTAAATAGGGGTGTTAGATTTCAAAAATATATATTCAATTCTAATGCTGGTGAATTTTCTGAAAGTCTCAAAGACCACTTATTTTTTAAATTTTACCTAGCAACTTGTCTTAAGAATTGTTTCAATGGGGACAAACATTTTCAGTTCTAATTTTGGCAAATCTCAAAAAAGTCTCAATCACAGTATTGACAAAATGACATTTTAGTTTAAATTCTTTACAAACCTCGGAGGGCATATCATTTTATATCGCATTTTTTCTGCTTAGTACTTTGAATTAATATCATTATAAAAATACAAATTTTATCATATTCGCTTTCATGAATTGCTTCCATCGTGGCTAGATGAACATCTTGTAATTAAACGTTAACGGTAATTAAAAGTAATTAAAGATCAATAAAATGAAAATAATATATATATATATACACTAGTAGACAGATATTAATCTTAAACGGCCATTTCGATCTTGACATAGTCTTTACAGACTTAACACTGTTTTGTCAAGATCTGTTCAGATATTCAGTAATATGTCAAGACATTGTTTTCAACGACGATCAAGACATGTTAAGACTTTTCAAACAAAACAAAATAATTTATTTGTCTTGTTTGAATTGAATTATTGGTATCGGAGTTACACGAGGAGCAATAGGGTACGTAGACATACCGAATAGACCGCCCAGAGAGTAACTAAAAGTGTATCGTGTTGTGTAAACCGGAGGACTTAGATATACATGTTGGTATTATTCCTCCGGGGTTAGACTAAATTTTCTTACCCGATAACCTGTTTTTCCTGTTATACTAATCATCACATATTTAGCAATATAACCCAGGTGCAATTTGACTTCTTGAGCCCCATTAGAAAAAACAACGGAATACTCTTTTTTTCCATTGTCCTAAGTTCCACCGATGAAGTTCACTTCCAAAATCATTCCAAGTATGACACTCTATGAAACACGCTTTACCATTCAATTCAATGTCGATATTGGCGATTATCTTTTTTTTGATATAGACCTATAACGTCACGCTCGCTAATTATTTTGTATTCAGTAGTTTCGCCGTTAGTATAATTCTGCTTAATACCGGCAAATCCTTCTTCTGAGAAAACTAGTTCAGAACCGTTATCACGGATAGAATATTGAATATCTTTCCCAATACTCTGTAGGAATCGGAACAACGAATGAGTGTTTTCCCTAATTCGACCACCGCAATCCTACTCTTTTCGCTTAATTTCATAACTACTGAAAAGGCTGCACTACAAGAAGTGAACAAGTAGCGCTATTTCTTATTTTCTCGATATGAAAAAGTGTTATCTCCTCCTTATTATCATTTCTTGTTCTTATGAAAGATATTTCCTTTGATGCGCCTAATTGATCTATTTTCAACATGATCTTAATGTCGTTAGTAAATACGGGCTCTTCTGTCGACTCAAATATTAGATGCGCTCCAAACAAATAAAGAGTTTCACAGGCACTGCCGTCCGTCGGGTTTAGGGTTAGTTTCCCGTTGTCGAGATCCTCCTCTATATCACCGTTGTTATAGGATTCGTTCGATAACCACTTGACTTTTACATTCTCAGACAAAATATAATATCCGGCTTCCACTCTTGCAAGAAATGATGCAGATTTCTTTTTCTCGTACTTCTTTTCTCCTGTTTTATTGAAAAATCTCCTTAATTCTCTCTTGCTATCCTGAATTTTAGTATCTATTTCACTTTTTGTATAACCCTCATAATCGGCTAGCTTGGTGTCTACCTCAGTCTTAGTAAAAACAGGGTCTAGTGCATCAAATTTGGCGTCTACCTCAGTCTTAGTATAAACAGGGTCTAGCTTGGCGTCTACCTCAGTCTTACTATAAACAGTACTTATTTTTTTCTCAAGTTGTGATAAGTGAATTGATCTTAGAAACTGTCTGTGCAAGTTTTTTCTTAGTTCTCGTTCACTTGCAGCAACAAAAGCCTTACTAGCAAACCCCGCTGCTAAGTTCCGTTTCTGTGTGTCTATTTTCTGCTGCAGCGATTTCTTGTTTACCGCATAGGTTGGGTCATCTAAGTCGGTCTCGAGTCCCCTAATATACTTCTTATTCATGTCCAGGTCTTTATGCGCTACCGCAGGAAAGAAAGTATCGCTTATTTGCTTTATTGTTGCTACGTGGTCGTTGCCGGAACCGGGTGAAAGACCTATGATTTGTGCCCACCCATGTCGAAGTCTTGTCCTTTACGGAAACAATCTTTACTCACTCTATCTAACTGAGCCTTGCTCGCATACTTACTTAACACTACATCAAAATTAGTCTCCCTTTGTCCTACCGGACCTCCTGACACCGTCTGAGATATTTCATTAAATATACCCATTTTTATTACTTATCTTTTATAAAAGGAAGAAAAAATGTTGGAAGAACTAAAGGATCTAGCTCAAAAGAAGTCAAAAGCAGAGAAAGCGGTACAGAATTACATCAAGAAGGAAGAAGAAAGAATAAGAAAAAGTGTTCAGTCGGATAAACTCGAGGAATTCCTTGAGCCAGTAACAAAAGCAATAAAAACACCACCACCTGTTAAACAGGCGCCTACGACATTCGGTCAACTAATTCCTGTAACTAATATTATGGATCAGCCTGTTCCTAATATTATGAATACTCCGGTACCGGATGAACCACCTGCAATACAAGGACTGGAGGAACCACCTGCAATACAAGGACCATCAGTATATTCGAAACAAGATGGGCAGTTAACTCAAATA